>PVHY01012395.1:26482-44868 GCA_004024945.1 Uropsilus gracilis | reverse complement strand
ATTATAAAAAATATAAACTACTAGTTGGTGACAAAAGCAGATCAGTGTTCACCTGGGATGAAATAGTGGATGGGAGGCACGATGGTGGGTTATAAAGGGCACAAGGAAATTTTTTAGAGTGATAGGTAAGCTTACTATCTTGATTATGATGATGGTTTCCTGGCGGATACTTGTGGAACTTAGAATATTGCACATTTTAAATATGCATAGTTTACTAAATCTCAAGTATGCCTCAATAAAAGTACTAAAAAGAAATGATCACATAATATGACTTTATAGGGTTTTATAAACTTGTGCTGTAACAATGTGTTATCTTTTAGTAATGCTATAAGAATCACTCCATTTCAACTTTTGAAAAACCAGAAAAAGATCATGAAAAAAATAAAGAAAAAAAAAAAGCAAGTGCTCAAAATTAATATCTCACCAAAAAGGTGTCAATGAATATTAACAGAGATAATGAGGATCATTTCACAGCGATAATGTCAAAAAGACATAAATATTCAATCACAGAATTTCAAATTAGCAAAACTTGACTGACTAAATGGAGAAATCAATAAATCTGATTGAAATATAGTTTAGAATGTCTCCCACAAAGTAGAGTAAATGGACACAAGGAAAGAAAACCAGAGAAGATTATCAGAGGATTAGGGTAGAAGATCCACTATCCTAACCCTTTCTTTCTTCTGCATGCCTGTCTCAGCTGCCTTGAAAGTAGTCAGTCCTGTTTCCACAGGACTTTCTCTTACTGATGGCCCCAGAGGGAACCCTATAGCTACACAATGAAGTTGTAATCAGACCATGATGAAGAGATATCTCATATATCTTCCTTTGGAACCTCTAACTAGCATTAAAAAAGCTGCCTTCAAGCTTGCACTTCAGTTTCATATTACTTACTGTTTGTATTAATTTCTATGTTAAAACTTGCTGATAAAAATAAATATTTGGTTGAGGAAAGAAAATGCATAGATTATAAGTCCAATATTTTGCTGGGCACGGTGGCACATGCCTGTATGCTTCAGCCTATGAAGCGGCTAGGCCTAGGGATAGTGGTTTGAGCACTGCTCGGGGCAACACAGTGAGACCTAGTCCCAAAAAATAGCTGGGCGTGATGGCGCACACCTGTAATCCCAGCTACCTGGGAAGCTGAGGCTAGGGATTGCTTGAGTCCGTGGTACCCCGGGCAACATGAGCCTGTGGTTCCAGAGGCAAAAATAGCGAGACCTAGTCTCAAAAAAAAAGTCCAATATTTTCTGAGTTTAAAGAGTGCTCAGTCATCTGGAAGGAAAAACAGAAAACAGGGAGAAAAAACAACAGTGAGGATGGTTGAGAAGCTTAAAATGAACCCAGTGGGATCCCTAAATCAACCAAAGCATGACAAATCCTGCCATTTCCATTATCCTGGGAGCTCTGCAGATTTGGAAAATTTCTCCTCACTTCCTTACTGGGACCCAAAGACATTGCTTGCTCAGGGAGATGTCTAAATCAATTGGTTCCCCTCCTACCCACCCCCCCGACCAAAAGAAATCAGTTGGTTTCTGGGATTCGTCTTTACTTCCCTGAAGCATAAAGATCCAATACTGATGTTCCAGTGATTTACTGAAACAATTGTGTCTGGTCTGGTATTTTGAAGGATGAATTAAACCTCTTCTAAGGAACAACTTTTTCTCAAGGACCCACTTTTTCTTTCTGCACTCTTATTCCCTATCCTTTCCCCAAATCCCGTCCCCCCTCCAAAAACAAAAACAAAAACAAAAAAACCAAAAACTTGAGACCCAACTTTCAAGTTAAAGGTCATTTTCCAAGGTGCACCCTCTTCTCATTTCTGGGAATGAATTACACAAGGATAGGCTGACTTCAAGGTTGAATGATCCCTGAATGTATAGTTATCAGAGGCCAGAGCTGATAAATAACTCTCGAATTACTGCCATAACCTCTGTCATTTTTCTAAGACCTTATATTGCTGAGAGACCTGAGACAATGTAGGCTTCTTTCAGTTCATACACTAGCATTTCCATCAGGGGCAGGACAAAAATGTTCTCTGGAGAAACTGCAATATAGTAAACCCAGAATGGTCCTAGGGTAGCATCCTTTGGCATCCTTCCAGAGTATTCTTAAAACACCAAGTTATTGATTACTCATACCTAACATACTTGGAGCTTTCTGTACTATCCCCACTCATTGCTGTCTTCTCAGTGTGAGATAATACCTACTGACCTCAAATGATGCTTCAACAGTCCTGGAACTCTCTGGATACATTAGGTACTCTGCTACAATAGTTTCACATTCAATAAGACCTGGGGCCATGATGATACATTATAAGATACTAAAAATAAATCTCAAAGGCACCTTTACTTATCTAACTTAGTTATCACATCATATTTTGAGACAAGGAAACCAGGAGCAAGTCTAAAGATACTTTATATTCTTCCATTAAAAATGTTAAGAAAAAATTTTAAAATCCATTTTTTTGAAATGGTATAATTTTTTTTTAACAGAAGGCAGCCTGGGTCTAAGCATGCCTATGAGTACCATCAGCTGTTTCTGGCTATTTTTATTGAGATTTGTGAAGAAAGCAGATGCATTCCCAGAGCTCTCTCACTGGTACAATGGCCCTCACCACCACCCATTTCCCAGAGTTGGGATGCAAACAGTTGGAGCTGTTGAATCACTGATTTTAGAAACAAGTCATCAAAAGGACAATCTTCACACCATGAATCATAATATTGTACTTAGAGGCATTCACATTAGATATCCTCTTCATGGGAGATTTAGAGAAATGAGATTACTCAATGCAGAAAACAAGTAAGAGGAACAATGGCATCTACAGCATACTCTCATATCTCAGGGTAAATCAGCCAAAGGAAAGCAGATTAAAAAGAAATTTATTGTACAATTACCCATCTGGACTCAGATACTCTGGACTTTGTCCCACTGAAAATTCACCTTTCTTCTGAGTCTGTGACTTTGGTTTTCCTGACACACTGAGCCCCGTTTCACTGGTACTCCTGGGACAAAACCCATGTCTTTTCAGAAAAAGTTTTAAGCGCACCTCAAGTTGATACCCCCTCAGTCTGTATCACTACAGAGCAGACTCTGTTCTCAAGGGTCCCAGTTAGATAAAGAGGGAGCCATCGCCAGCAATGGATCACCTTGCTCTTGTGCAGCAGAATGGAAGATGCACTCAATGACAACGCTCAAGCATCTGGGACATTTTCCTCGGGGGTCATGAGAGGATGAGAGGCACCTGTAGGTCCCATCTGGCCCTCTCCTCTCCAGAGTGTTTTTTCTGAGTTGGCCTTCACTCTGACACACCCCACGGCCTTGGGGTCACCAAGTTCCAGTCCCTCTGCTGAAGGGGCTCTAACCACAGCAGCTCACAGGAAGTTAACTGAGCCCCCACCATCAACCTATCTTCCCATCTTCAATACTCCCCAAATAACCCTCTGTAAATTTCAATATACGTTGAAATGTACTCATTTACTGTCAAGTAAACACACAAGTTACTTTTGGAGGATCATACCTTTAGGAAGGAAATTAGTATTTTAAAGAAAGAATTGACATTTTATTTAGATCCAATTCATGTATGACTATCAAAACTTTGACATCTTAATAATTTCAAAAATGAAACTTCAATAATTGTTCTTCTTTAGAGGAGTTAGAACCCTAACACTTGAACACTGACGCTGAGTCAGAGTCAATGCTACAAAGAGCATATAAATTAACTTGAACATATCTCACCTTTAGATGATTCTGTGAATTTTCTCTTCTCTCCCCCCCTCCCTGATACTAATATAGCTCCTATGTCCTAAGGTCCAGAAAAGGAAGGGGTATAACATAGAGAGAGGAGCATCACAGAGGCAGGAAGTAGAAGTGAAGCTTTGATGGCTTATATTTCACCAGCAGCATAAAGGAAAGACTCATTATATTCCCTTCTGTCCTTACAAACACATTACCCATCACCTAAACACAAGGAAACAAACATCTCCCAGGAACATGCTGCACCCAAAACACAACACTGGGCCCTTATTTACCCAGTGGAAATAACCTAAGATTTGGATTTTTAAATCTTATCTCTGCTACCTGCTACCAGTGTGACATTGGGTTTTCAGCCTATCTGATCTTTGTGGTTTTATTTTCGTTTGTTTTTGTTTTTTCATTAGTAAAAAGCAAGTTAGGGGCAGGCATGGTGGTGCATGCCTGTAAGCGGCAGTCTAGGAAGCCACAGCAAGAACCGGGATCTCAGTTCGAGTCCGACTTGGGGCAACATAGCGAGACCTAGTT
Source organism: Uropsilus gracilis (assembly GCA_004024945.1). Taxonomy (NCBI): domain Eukaryota; kingdom Metazoa; phylum Chordata; class Mammalia; order Eulipotyphla; family Talpidae; genus Uropsilus; species Uropsilus gracilis. The sequence goes on along the minus strand of PVHY01012395.1, from coordinate 40,587 downwards.
CCAAAAAAATAGCTGGGCATGGTGGCACGCTCCTGGAATCCCAGCTACCTGGGAAGCTGAGGCAGGGGATCGCATGAATCTGTGGTACCCCGGGCAACGTGAGCCTGCAGTTCCACGGGCAAAAATAGCAAGACCTAGTCTCAAAATGAATAAATGAATGAGTGAATGAATGAATGAAAAGTAAGTTATACCACCTGGCTCATAATGTGTTTGCAAGAACAAGTGATGAAAAATACAACAATTTTTTAATCATTATAATAACTCCTTTAAGATTTCTAAATGAAATCTGTACTTTACAGAAAAAAAGGTTTAAAGAAACCAAGAGATCACCCAAGACCACACAGGAGACCACTAGAGAAGTCAGCAATTAATCCTCCTTTACTTCAAACACTGAGCTATCCTTTCATTCCATGGCACAACTTCACTCTCCTCTGCTGCCTCTGTCATGGGCTGTCAGACATAGGAAGGCTCTTATGAGAGGGATGCCTCATGCCCTCTCATCTCAAGGGCCTTTCTACTCAGCAACTTGGAGATATCCAAGTAGGCCATACCTATAAGCACTTGGTTTGCTCCCCAACTTCTTCCTTTTGCCCTCCCAACCCTAGGGATGGTGGTTGTAATTCTAAATCACATTCATGTTATAGCTGGCAACTGGAAAATTTAGTTTATCTCTCCAGGTCTCATTTTTCTTAATCACTTTCTTTGTTTCGCTAACATTTATTGAGCACCTACTAAGTTTCAGGCACTGTGCCAGACAGTAGAGATGCATTGTTATACAAAACAGTCAAATTTCCTTACCTAGAGCCTTCTGCCACATGAATCAAATAAGGTAAATCAAGCAAGGAACAATGGCCTTCCTCTAAACACAAGATAGGAGAACAAAGACAAATATGTATTGAAGAAAGAAATGTTTTCAAATTAGGGCTATCCAGAAAAGGAGACAAGAGTCTTTTCTTCAAAAAACTGAAGGTCTCAGACTCACTGTATGTCTCATTCACACCTCCTGTTCAGAGAAGAGGAACAAGGATCTTGCAGCAGCATTTATCCAGATGGAAATGGGACAATCGTGCAAGGAAGGGAGCACTACAAGGTGGCACTATTTAGAAATTTCACGAAGACAGGTTAGCAGCGACACAAAGAGAGAGCAAGGGGAGCTCAGTGCAGGGTTAGGACTGAAGCCAGATCATGACATGAGATAGTAGCAGAAGATACCCTTTCAGCATGAGTCACAATGAGCCTTTGTATTGTGAAGTACATATGTATTTACAGTAAGATCTACTGCATTGAGAGACAGAGCTTAGAGCTTACTTTATACTGTCTGCACTAGGACTATAGATCTAAAGATGCCAGGGAGGTGATGAAGTGGAAAAGAGAGTTTTGATTCTATCCCCATTAAGCCTGAATCCAAAGGTCACAAAGTATGGGCAAGTAAAAGGCTGGGGAAAAATTCAAACTCCATATTCTGATATAATTCTTCCCTCATATTATGCTCTTGGGACACCTGACAGATTGAGGCAAGGATGGTCAGTGTTCTCAGGGGCAAGTAAATGTTTCTGTAGGCCGACTATCTAGCTAAAACGAATTGTCCACAAAATACTGTTACCCTAGAAATGCAAATTAAACTCCTACATTCAAGTTTTTATTTATTCTGACAATCCTATGGCCACCTAAAGTCATGCTGAAGGAAAATTACCATGGGAAATTGTTACTTGAAGGTCTATTCCACATGCTTGCTCTAGGGCCTCATTATAAATAATTTACTGTCACTGAAGGAATTTAGAGTTTCACAAGACATGAAAAGCCTGGAGAGAGTTTTATTCATAAATAAATGTCAACATTTAAACAATCAAGAAAGCTTCAAACTCCAGGGCTACTGAAATGAACAATATATACTGCCTGGATGATTTATTATGCTTGTGTTTATAGTCCAAATGGGAAGATAACTCAATTTTACCTGAAGAGGCATTATACAGAAAAACCCAAGAGAAGTACTTTGGATAAGAGGTGATATTTCTTAGTTTTTCCATTCCAAACAAATTAATATTTCTGTATTTAGGACATCACTAATTCCTTTCATGACTTGTTACACTCTTGGGCAATTAAAAAAAATTATATGGTAAAAGAAGTAGGGGACAAATGCCAGATTCAAAATGGTCCACTACACACTGAAAAAACCCTAGAGAGCACTGCTCTTTCAGACATAAGGCCAAGTAAATCCTTCTGCTCATGAAAACATAAATGAGCAGTGAGTGTGCATCCCAGCAAGAACATTATTACCCAGCAGAGGCAACCTGCTAAATACAGACTTCCTCTCCAAACAACCCTCCCGATTGGAAATGTGAGCAAAAAGGTTCCTTCCAATGAGATGGAGAAATAACACTTGGCAAAATAGCGGCTCTGTGGCACATGGCAGCCTTCCCTCTCAGCCCCCTTACCACACATTTAATTCAATCTGGGATTAGGACAACCTGTTTATTTTATATTCTTGGACCTGGCAGAGAACACAACAGGTGCTGGTAGGGCAAAGACACCCCAGCTATGAGAACAGCTCCCAGAATTCCTGGGCTTACATACCATCCAGGCCATTGTGATGACTGTAGTTTCTTTTCCCCAAAATGCTCAGAGACGTGTGATTTGGGGTAGTCAGCATCCGCTTGGTGGCTGGGGTTTGTAGGCTTGGTGCAGATCGAATTATATTAGGTTTCTTCGAAGGATGAATCTCTGACGGGAAAGAAAGGTTTCTCAACTCAGAACATGGTATTAAAAAATCTCTGTGTGAGCTTATGTTGGCTAACAGGCATACATCTTATTTCTTAATGAGCTGAGAGTCAAGTCCTCATCAGCCAGCCTGTTTTCTCAAGAACTTGCATAATGAATCAGCTTCCAGTGCTGTTACTATGGCTTTACTTATCAGAAGTAAGCTGGGTCTTCCCTGCTAGCTGGAGCTTGTGCCTCATTTGGTGAGCACAAGGGTTAAAAAAAAAATTACTTCAGAAGTTTGTTTAAACATGATGTTTACTAAGCAAATAAGCCATCTGACTATTCAAGTGTTAGAAATCCAAAGGTTAGCTACAGAGATTGCCTCAGAGAAAAATACCTCCGTGTAAAAATAGTATGTGGCATGTCTGGTGTGTGAGAACTTCCTGGAAAATAAAATCCCTCCTTTCTCTGCAACCAGGGTATGGGGCCAGGGTCAATCACTCCTATCCCAGAATATTTTGATACAGAGAAAATCTGACAAACCCAAAATGCTGGAGTGAAGAGGCAGTGGAAGAAAAGTTCTGATGGAGGAAGTACCACCCAGCTATAAGTTCACGTGGTATGTAAGTGTTCATGTGAAGCATATTGTCAGTCACATGGCCCAGAACTGCACTTTCTACAAGTGGTGTATGGAGAGAAATGGTGTACTGTAAGAACTGAACTTAAGGATATTGCTAATGCTGGGCAATCTCTTCACCAAGACTCACTATTCTCACTGCTTGTTGATTCTCAGGGTCATTACCCAGCTTGCAAATACTAAGCAGAAGCTGCTCATCTCCTCGGGCGATAGCCAGGGTTTCAGTCTCATTTACTGAAATTTAGGATATCATTAGGATTGTTGGGATAACCACATTTTAGTGATTAAAATCTTACGTTTACCAAAATACGGGCATGGATCAAGTACTAACCAAAACAGATTAATTTTTCCCAAGTGGCATCAACAATTTGCCATTTTTCATTACAGCCTCTACACTCTGTGCTCCATTTAGACTAAACAATTCACCTTCTCTGAAATTTTCAGGTCCTTGAATTCACAGATCTTTGTTCATATGACTCATTTGTTCTCCTTATGGCATATTCTTTTCCTACTTTTCCATCAATTCAACCACTCATACTCTCAAGGATGATACCAAATATACATTTTCACTAAGTTGCTCTAACACTCATGAGAAATAACTACTCTATCCTTCAAGTGCTTGATGCATTTTACCTATAATTCTTTCAAAAGGTCTAATCCTCTATTTTCCCTTATCTGTGTTTCCCCCACTAGGCCAAGACTTTTGAGAGCAAGGACTCAAAAACCCTAAATCCCCAAACCCTAAATCACAAGCACAATGTCTTGTACAGAGTAAAGACTCAGAAATATGTTATGTAGGGATGTGGTTCAATCAGTAAGGAGAGCACACATCTGGGCTTATCTGGCAGGGACAGGACAGAGGGAACTTGATTCATGGGAACTTGATTCACACAAATATGCAGTGTTAGTCTTTTTTTTTTTTTTTAATTAGAAAGTCTCTCTTTCAAAAGGCTTCTAGGACTAGGTCCTGCAAAGGAGTATAGTCAGCAAACCACAGATTTGAGCAACGTGACTTAGGTTGTGTCTAAGACAACATGTGATGCTTCTGGGAGTTATCATAGCAACTCTTTAGCCCCTAAAAAAACAAGAAATAAGATGGCAGAGTGACACTGAAGAGGGAGTCGTGCACTTCTGATTCCTATGATGCTCTGAGGACCAGTAATACACCAAGTTCAAGGCTACACTTTGATTTTTAAAAGATTGGATGTCTAAAGTCTGAGCACTTCATAACTATAAATCTTTCTGACAGAGCAATAAGGTTCAACACAACTCTGAGGACATATTTCACTTTTACTGAGAAAATGAAAAGGCAAGAATATTATAAGTACAAAAACACACCATTATAGCTTTTAGGTATATTAGGCATGGGTATTTTTATAAGTTGTTTTCCTTAAATGTTTTTCTTAAAGCACTGTAGTAAAAAGAAGCACAGCCTAGCTTTATACTATTTTTAATTACAGTATTTCAATGTACAAATGGAAGAACACTTTGATGACATCGATTATATAACATAAAATCAGAAAGCAATACAAATGCTCCCTCTAAATGGTACATTAAAACTACAAATCTTTCTCTAAAGATAGATTTAAAATCAGTCTTATCTAATTTTTTTTAAAAGAAAGTAAACAAACCAATCTTTATTTAATGGAAGAGGTATAGTGGGTTAGAAATCATGCAAGGATCCAAATCAGGATATTAAGACGATTCATTCCTAATTTGGTGATTTTATTTTCTTATTTTTGTTTCATCTGTCTGTACTTACATTCATATGTACATATTTTTATTCAGTGATTTTGGGGAAGGAAAAGTAAACCTATCAATAATTGCATTTGTGTAAGTTTTGGCAATAAACATTTCTAAAACAAAATAATTGATTATTCAATTTCAGCTATTTGAAAGGTTTGAGTGTAGTTTAAGTAAATCTATTTAGGATAACCTTGTATTTACAAGAGACAGAAATTATTTGAGTTTTCCCTATTAGGAAATACCCACCTAAATACCCAATGATACATGCCAAAGGTTTCCTAGTGCTTTTGCTCTTCAGTGGACTTCCAGACAGTTCGGCATGTCTGTCTGCATCTGCAGAGAGAAAAAAACATGGAGACAACCAATGAGGCTGATTTCTCTATCTACACCATATACATGGCAGAAAGAAAATGCACATGGACACAGTACAAAATACCCACCAGATTCCTGCATAATTTCCTGCGGGACTTGAGAAAAGCATTTCTATTTCTGGTTTCAAATTAGTGGATAAGGGATTCACTTGGAGAACACTCACTTCAAAGCCCCACGTAAATGTACCAATACACATCTTACACATACAAGCATACTGTTTCTGCCCACCTGGAAAGCAGTGGAAATACATCTCCTTTCTAGCCAGGCCATCTCTACAATATAGCAGAAAATTCCCTATAGCATACAAGGTGGTACCAGTTCTAACATAAGTTTATAGTCTGACACAGAAGACAAAAATAACAGCTGACAAAAACAATGCACTTGGCCATCCCTGATGCGAGTGAATGGATCTCCACTGAGAGGTCTTTATCTTGGTGAAACTGAATTCTGTTAGACTAGAGCTTCACAAGGGTAAAAATGGGCTCTGTGGCTTTATCACTGGTTTTCTGTTCTTGATAGCCTAAGCTGTCACTAAAGGTTTAAAATATATCTGTATACAGAATATTTCATCGCATAGTCAGAAAAGTAATAGACTGTAAGAATGGATATTACCTCATAAAATTTCACATTACACTCCTCATATCCTACTATAAAACAGACAGAAAAAAAAATAAGGCATGAAACACAAACATTCCCTGAATTTTAATTAGCTGTCAATATGGTGGAAGAAATGTGGAACATGGCTGCATCTCATACCAAAGAACTCAGTTATAAAAATAGAACTTGAAGGGACAAAACAAAGAGCATATTGAAATACTTTTAAATTTTCAGACATTGTCATAAAACTTCAAAATGTAACTTTAACAGCTATGTTGCTACTACATTTATGCCTCTCTCCATCTTCACATATTTCACAAAGATGTCCCAGAGGTTTTCTGATACCACTGGAAACTGTCCTTTTCACAGACTGAGGCCACATTTTCAGGCACACATACAGGAAATTTCCTTTGACATCCACAGAAATCCTCTGTCAGCATTAAACGTACAAAGCATTAAGGAACCTTAAATAATTTGAACTTTTTCATAAGCCCTAGCTTTCTCTTTCACCAAGGAAACCCTTTCCTATAAAGACTAAGGAGGAAAAGGTGAGAAAACAGCATTTAAAAAATATTAAAACAGACAAAGCAAAACTGCAAAGAACCTTGAATAAGAATCTAAATATGTATCCCAAGCACTGGTTAATTACTATGCAACCACTGACAACTATAAATGATTCAATTTCTTTTCCTCTTATTCAGTTGACTTCTTTTGGGGGAAAAAAGTTACTAAGCTATGAAGCTTATCACCTGTTGTTGAATAATAGTGAAAGTACAGGCAGAGCTGTAATAAGCATCTTTTGGAGAAACAATCCAAACAAAAATTAAAAAGCAGCTCGAACTCTGCAAGGATCAAACATCTGTCAAATCACTGTCAGTTAAAACTAAATAATTCCTTCCTGATATTACTAATTCACCTAAACTCCAATGTTATCATTCATCAACCAGTCTATCAAAGGCTCACCACCACCATACCCCATATATTTCATTTTGAACTATATTAATCTGCTCTTAATTTCTCTTTAAATGAGTAGGTTTAAAGACATGATGTTGCAAATGACAATTACAGAGCACCTGAGTAGGAGATCAAAGCCCTTTATATACAGATTTTTTAAACTAATCCTCATTTTATTTTAAAGAAAATGGTGGTGAGAATTAGCAGTATCACCTAGGAAGAAATTGGAATGAAAGGTGCGAAAAGCACCCAGTCACCATTCAACCTCAAAATTGCAGCCATTCAATAATGTACAGTACATACAAAAGAGAAAAATATTCTGTTCCCAGGAGATGGTCATAAACAAAGCATTATCGGGCTCACATTTGAGTGGGTCTAAAAAATTTGGTCTGCATTCAAATCAGATCAGAGAATGACTGAAAGTGATTCTCTTGTCAGTTCTTTCTCTCAAATTATTCATCTAATCTATTTAAGCAGAGATAGCTTATTAGTATTCATTAAAAATACACAGATGAAGCCAGCAACCTGAGAATGCCCAAGGAATCCAGAAGGAATCAAAACCTGCCTAGAGATAGGGAGAATATGTGCATCTCACTCAAGTTTGAGCCCAGGCACAATTCTTTGGCTTGCTAGGGGATGATCTACATCTCCTTGAGGTAAGCTTGGAAAACACTGCTGCTTTTATTGCAATTCATGGCTGTTTTTCTAAAATGTTTTGGAAATATTAGGGGAGAAACTGAAATAGAAAAATGACACACTGAATTAAAACTCACAAACACCTCACACAAGCTTTCACAATTGCTGTCAAATGAAACCATAAAATTTTCTTAAAGGAACTGTAAAAACATTTCTAAGCAAGACACAAAATTCAGGTACCAAAAATAAATATATATTTATCAACTACATTATTTTTAAAACTCTCCTTGGCAAATATATCATAACGTCTATGACAATGGAGGAAGGGACATATTTGTATCACATATTACAGATAAAGAGCTAACTTCCTTAAAAAGGAAGTTCCCACAAGTCAGTAAACTGCTATTAGAAAACAGGTGGGTCAGGAATAAATAAAAACAATTGACCGATGAGAATACAAATGGTTTTCAAACATAAAGATTTGTTTCATTCAAAATAAGAAATGCAAGCTACCATAATTTATCTTGTCACCTGTCAACTAGTCAAGAGTTCAAAGATAGATAACACTACTGCCAAAGTTCTAGAAAAGGCATGACACTGTGGGTGTGTGCAAATTTTAGTTTTCTAAGATCAACTGAGTAGTGACTATCAAAATTCAAAATGCAAGCCCTTTGACCCCTCAGGTATTTTACTATTAGGGATATTTCCGGAAGATACATTTCACATTTCACACATCAGTATAAAATCTGTATAAGGAGATTTATTGCAACATTAGTTAACTAGAAAATGAAATAGAAATAATAACCTGAATTAAAAATAAATGACTTAGAAATAAACAGAGCAATACCTAATAGGAAACTGTGAAAGTACAAAATAATTATTGTGCCCTTAATGTAAAAGGAGGTAGCTATCAATGGCTTGGTATGGAATGGCCTTCAAATATGTTAAGGAAAAAGTGCAAGGTTTAGTATAGACATTAACAACTGAATAAAAACAAAAATATACCTCAGATTGCTTTACACAGAATGTTTCTGGCTACTGTAGACATCACTGAAAATAGTCAACTTTGGAGATGATAAACTGGGAATAGGAATGGAAATGAGGATTGTAGCCATTTTTGTACCTTTAGAAAAATACCAAGTATTCATTCAAAATCAAGATTTTATTTAAGAAAAAGCTACTGAAAGTCAAAAGAGGCCTAAAACAAGCCCAATCAAAAAATGGGGAGAATTAAAAAGACACTTCTCCAAAGAGGGAACACAAATGGCCAACAGGCACATGAAAAATTGCTCAACATTACTAGCTGTCAGGGAAATGCAAATCAAAACCACAATGAGATACCACCTTATACCAGCAAGAATGGTCCACATTCAAAAAAGCAGGCAACAAGTGCTGGCAGGGATGTGGAGAGAGGGGAGCACTCTTGCATTGCTGGTGGGAATATGGACTGGTCCAACCACTATGGAAGGCTGTGTGGAAGACCCTCAAATTAATGAAAATGGAACTACCATTTGACCCAGCAGTTGCTCTCTTGGAAATCTACCCAAAGGAGACCTCAATGCTTGTACAAAGGGACACCTGTGCTCAGATGTTTACTGAAGTACTATGTATAGTTGCAAGGACTTGGAAGCAACCTAAATGCTCCAAAACGGATGACTGATGAGAAAGATGTGGTATATATACACAATGGAGTATTGCTCATCAATTAAAAGTGGCAAATTTAAGCCAGGCATGGTAGCTTGTGCCTGTAAGCTTCAGCCTATGAAGCGGCCGGGGCTAGGGATCGTGGTTCGAGTCCCACCTGGGGCCCGTAGCGAGACCTAGTTCCAAAAAAATAACTGGGCGTGGTGGTGCGCACCTGTAATCCCAGCTACCTGGGAAGCTGAGGCTGGGGATTGCTTGAGTCTGTGGTACTCCGGGCAATGAGAGCCTGTGGTTCCATGGGCAAAAATAGCGAGACCAAGTCTCAAAAAATAAACAAACAAACAAACAAACAAATAATAAAATAAAAGTGGCAAATTTGATTTTATGATAACATGGATGTACTTAGAGGAAATCATGTTAGCAGAAACAAGTCAGAAAGAAAAAGAAACAGAATGGTTTCACTAATATAGGGGAAAAAATAAACAAAAGCCATGAGGAAGGGTCAGAACAAGCTAACAACCAAACTGAGGTGCACAGCTCCAGGGGGAGGAGAGGAGGTAGGAACTGTCAGGGAGGGGGGGTGAACCCTGGGGATTACAAAGATGTGAAATTTATATATAAATTTTTTTTAATTTTTAAAAATTAATATAAAGAGGCCCAAAACAGTTCTCTCCTAATGCCAAGTTTCACAAAATGTGTTTAACAGTTACTTGCTGAGAAATATCGAGAAAAACTCAAAACATTTTTATGGAGTGCTGGGAGACTTAGGAAGTTGAATTAGGATTTTCAAACAGTAAAAAATGGGCCCAAGTGCGTCTGGGAGAACTTCATATTGGGGATTCTGTTGCTGTCACTCAAGTCTGGAACTCAGAAACCACTAAATTACCCACATAAGCCCAACAATGGTAAGAGCATCAGCTGGATCCACTTCTCTAGGCACTTGAGCTTCAACTAATGGACCACTGTTAATACACCTTCTATTTAAACCTCCATCTCTGAGGCTGCTAAATCCTAAACATTAGTCCTATGGTTGTCAGGTGATTTTATAGCTCTTGGATGAAATCATCTTCGCTATTCAGTGACAATGTGTGATAGCAAGAACACATGAGGTACACCATTACCACAATATGGTTTTTTGAATGTGGGTGTCACAGTTCCGGGAGACAGGTTCTCTGAAACATGGTCTATGTTAACAACCATGCCATTAGGCTGCAACTTTTGTCAAGGGCACAGTACCTTTCTTTATGCAATGTTTTAGTTTTTGGTCAGTCAATCCATTTTCAATAAGCATTATCTAAGTGGTAAGAATCAGCATAAGAATCGGTAAGAATCAACTAGTCATATTCAGCATGAACTTATATATTCACAAATGAAGTCATATTAAAATACATAGGTATTTTGGGAAATTGGTTTTCCAAATCATTTTGCTTACATATAGCTCATAAGGAGTTATCTGTAGATATTTTAAAGCATAGTACTTCTTTCAGATTTAAATTATTTTTTAAAATAGGCAGCCTATTCCCAAGGTTCAAAACTGAAGACATTTAGAAAGATGAACACCCGGTCTCCTTCCCACCCTTACCCCCCAGCCTCCCAGTTTTTATTCTCAATAATGCCATTAATTTTGATCATTTTTTCAGCAACATTTTATACATAAGCAAACAGACTCCCTTTCACTAGTGTATTCCTCACTACCAGTTTCTAAATGAAAATAAAAGCCAGAGTACTGTTATAACCAATCAAAATATTTCCCCAAACAAGAATAAATGTGTATGTATTCACTAATAGGTAAGCCTATGCTCTCCTCCCATCTGTTTCTCTTTTGCCCCTCACTTCTTCATTCTTTTATGACTTGTCATCCCCCAAAACTGAGGTCACAAAAAATTGGGTGTGATGGTGCCATAAGGTCAAACATCACTAAGGGGTCAGTTTCTACAGTGTTTCCAAGAAAGTCTCATAATCGCAGGAGAAAACAATGCTTCTGTCCCAGTATTACAAAGAATTATTCTAAGTGCATTAACTAGAGTGCTCGATCCACCAATATTTTTAGAACTATAAACTTTCACCTGATTTGAAATTACATTCCGAAAACATCACAGTGAGTCTTAATTTGGGGTGGTGGTAGGAAGGGGTCACCACTATCTTTGAGAAACCAAGAAAAGCTCACTAAACAAACAACAAAACCCTCTGGACACAGTCATGGTTGCCTGCGGGCATCAGATGATTAACACTTCCAACTAGTTAACAAGCCCAGGTGAAGGGAGGGAATCTGTTGAGGAGGCTCTAACAAATTTCACATAAGGAAGTTTCCTCTAATGAAGAATTACATGCTAGGAAAAAAGGCAGTTATCTGTAAACAGACACACACACACACACACACACACACACACATGTCCCTCTCCGGCAACTGAGTAGCTGACTGCTGAAGTTTTATCATTTTAAATCTCAAGGTAAAATTATGAGAATCTGTAACTTGACTAACTAAGCTAAATACATACTCTCAATCTTAGCACAATAAATGATTCTGCTTTTATATTTGTAGAAATTATATGCATGTAACTTAATTTCGAGTCTTTTTTTAAAGTAGGGTAGCATTTCAATTGAGAAAAAAATTAAAATGAGGTGACTAAAAAATATATTTCATTGAATTATAATCAAAGACAATTTGCAAATTAGCTGAGAAAATAACAGAATAGCCAGGGGAAACAGAAGCTTCCCCAGGCAGCCAATTCAGATGGTGATTTCTTTTCCATTCATAGGAACAAAGATGTTACTGGATCCTGGCCAATTTTCATGGAAGAATTTCATTCATTTTCTTTCTCAAATGTTTTATTACCCTTTTTCATTTTAGAAATTATGTTAAAAAGTATGTTTTAAATCAACTAAGCAGTTTAGAAGAATGTAAATATTTTCCAGTTCTTTAAAATGGGTAAGAAAGTGACATAAATCCATGAAACCTCAACTGTAAGACAAAATTTTCAAATATATACGAGTCTACGGTAGCTTAATTCTCTTCCATGGGACTCAAAGATTACTATCAATTTTTTGCTTCCTTTCAAAGCACTTTTCTTGTAAACCTTTTATTTGTAATTCTTAGAGCCTTTCAGATGTTCTGCTGAAATTATCTATAGGAACAAAAAATGTTCTTCGATCATTACTCCTTTTACAGATCCCCTCTTTAAATGAAAATGGAACATCTCATAGTAAGAAATTTATTGTCTCACAAGAAAAAGCATCTATTGAATGAATAGGATTTCCTATCTTCTAAGCCAGGTAGCAAGTTTTCCCATTATTGAAGGGACAAAAATTTGGTGGCATGCTGACAATGTAACCAGGAATGTAACCAAAAGTATAAAGACTAGAATCACAGTTACCATATAACTCATGAACAGATTTTGGGGGACATTATAACAGAATAATCCATAATTCAGTGGCACATATGACCTTCGTTCTAACAACAAAATGAAACATAAGCAAGACTGAATGTGTTGAAAATGAGAGTAATAGTCACATAAATGGTAGGTGGTAATATTTATGATATATGATTATGAAATGGAAACCAAATTGGACAAATAGAAAGATGCTCAACCCATAAAATTGGACACTATTTGGTAAAAACGAAATATGTGTTTTCAGAAAATTCACCCAAAAGACTTCAAAATTCATTCATAATTTGCTAAATCTTCTAATACAGTATTTGTTATGAGACATTGTGAATTTCCATAATACTTTATGGATAAAAGGTTTGTGAGAAAATAGGTTTACAAAGACATACAATTTTTTATTAGTGAAAATTGAAAAATTTTATTTAAACCTAATGAATCCATGAAAGCTTGGACTGCATGTCTCAATTACGGGGTTTCACTAATCCTGAGGGATTATACTGTGGCACCACCTTATAGGTAAATGTGCCTCCATAAGGGCTGTGAGGCAATTCCACCATGAAATCCCATTGGGCAATGACACCTCCCAGCAGTTTTTTTGTTGAGCACTACTCTCTCACAGATTGCAGCAGCTTCAGCAGTTCCCACACCCCTACCCCCCTCTGGTTGGCATGATACAAATGGCAGCAGACAAAAACAATGATTAAAAAAAATAAACCAAATAAAAGGCTGTACACAAGAACTTATGTTTATTGCAAACAAACAAAAAAAAAAAACACACACACACAAAAAAAAAAAAAAAAAAAACGAGAGTGGGAAAGAAAGAAAATGGTCAGAAGCACAACATATAAGGTTAAGAATTTAAAAGCATCTTACATTCTGCCCTAATGGCAGCATAATTAATAGGAACAAACGGCCGTCTTGCTGCCTGCCGCAGCCGGAGGGTATTTTTGCAGACCTGCCGAGCAAATTTTGTGAAATATGTAGTGTGAAGGAAGAAAGCTTGGCGGGTCTTCACTGCAGACTTTGGGCTCCCGGAGTTTCGAACCGGCATTCCCTGCATGGCCTGGCGGGACATGTGACTTCTCACACGAGAGTCCTGCAAAACACACACGAACAAAAACGAAAAGAGAGAGGCTGTCAAAACAGCAGCACTACCTGCATCATGCTTAATGAAAAATGTAATTTAAAATCTTTCACTGAAGCCCCTATAACTAATGAAAGTGTCTTTCCCCAAAGGAGAAAACTGAACATTGTGTACTTCTAGAAAGGAGAAGGAGGTAGAAAAGGAAACCCACTGGTTGGAAATGAGGTGGTTGGGTGGGAAGGGAGGAAGGGGTAAGATTTGATCACCCCCTTTCTGTTTTTAAATTAATCCTAGGAATCCAAAATCAAGACACAACAGCAAAAATAATCACTGGGGGGGGGGGGGGGGG
>PVHY01012395.1:0-17426 GCA_004024945.1 Uropsilus gracilis | reverse complement strand
ATGATCCCTAGCCCTGGCCGCTTCATAGGCTGAAGCTTACAGGCACGAGCCATCGTGCCTGGCCTTAAGAAATCAATTCTAAGGCCAGGCATGGTAGTGCATGCCTGTAGGTAGCAGCCTAGGAAGCCACGGCAGGGGCTAGGAATCGCGGTTTGAGTCCCGCCGGGGGCACATAGTGAGACCTAGACCCCAAAAAATAGCTGGGAGTGGTGGCACATGCCTGTAATCCCAGCTACCCCGGTAGCTGTGGTTGGGGGTTGCTTGAGTCTGTGGTACCCTGGGCAACGTAAGCCTGTGGTTCCATGGGCAAAAATAGCAAGACCTAATTTCAAAAAAACAAAAGAAAGAAATCAATTCTACTTATCATATTTTATTTTTACTTTCTTTCCTTCCTACCTTTCTGGGAGGGAAAAGACCCCATAATCTTTGTCTTTTGGAAAAATATTCAGAGTTTCCAAAGTCTATGCAAAAGATATAAAAACTACTATTCTAAGTACAATTAAGTAAGCATTTACATTCAAATGTGGGAAAACAGGCAGTAAATTTAAGAGCTGAACTCACATCATACTTCACAAACCAACGAGGAGTCAAATGTGAGGAAAGGAATGGAAAACATTTACATTTATACACATGTATGTACAACATCTCTCTCAATCCAGAAAGTGGATAATAAAGAATGCAACAAAATAATGAATGAAAACAGAGGAAAACAATATATGGTAGTTAACCAAAAATAAAACAAACCAGAATAGGTAATCTTTCATTTTCCCAATGAGAAGAAAACAAACATTAAAGGGAAGAACTTAAAGCTTTTAGAAACAGTTGAAATTTTTGGAAATAATTTTATCTACTTTTAAATTGATGCACTCACCTCCATCATCTTAGGTACTCCTTAACTACTTTGAATAAAACAGGTGTCTCTAGTACACAACTTTCACTTTTATCTAAGTTGTTTGAAATAAGCACTTTCTGAGTTATAAGACACTGAAGCCAGAAAATTTTCAACAAGTCATGGGTATGTACTCACTATTCCTATCTCAACAATGCATAATAGTAATTTTTAAAGTGATTCTAAGGTGTATTTTTACAGTACCCAAGGTGTGACACTATATGAACACATAGTGAGGAAAAAAAAAGTCTATTAAATATATTTATTTGCTCCTTTCCTTATTTACTCCTTTCCTTACCAGTTTCTGACATGTGACCAAAAGAATATAAAACAAGTGCTGATTGACAGGTCACTTTAAGAAAGTGTGCCCTTCTCTAAAAAATATTATTCAAAATAAAAATGAGTGAGCTCTTACACGGAGAGCATATGGGAAATGGATAAACCGCTCCCTCCAGGGGGTAGCTGGGGTGACCCAGCTGGCTCCACAGGGCCCGGGACTCCACCCCTCTCCACCTCCATGAATGGGTTGGGGAGGCCACACCCCCTTTTCAGTTCTGCAGCTGGGGCACGAGTGGTGGTGGTGGGGGGGGCCTCTGGCTCATTCCCACCGTAGCCATTCCTCTACTTGAATGAGAAAAACAACTCAGATCAGATATAAAGAGACAGAGAAATAAAGGCCGCGAACACACCCATCACCTGCCCAAAAAAGAGCATGGTTGTAACTCCCAAACAGACAATTGTGGATGAGAGCAGACATGTCACCAGGAAACAATGACAACATTTTTGAGACTCGGGCTAGGCTCTTCATCCATAGACACTTCCAACATGAGCAAGGAGACACCCCCATCTCAACGGGGGAACAAGGCCACAAAGAAGTGTCAGTGGGAAATGTGGGGAGCCACTCCACACACCAGAACAAAAGGAGGTTCGCTGACATGCTCAGAAAGGCCGCTTGCCCTAAAGATATTCATGGAGAACTG
Source organism: Uropsilus gracilis (assembly GCA_004024945.1). Classification (NCBI taxonomy): domain Eukaryota; kingdom Metazoa; phylum Chordata; class Mammalia; order Eulipotyphla; family Talpidae; genus Uropsilus; species Uropsilus gracilis. The sequence continues at coordinate 15,557 of PVHY01012395.1, read as the reverse complement.
ATCAGCCTGGGTTGTGGTCCCCCAGGAACTCAGGACTTCAACCAGGAGGACAGTGCATCAGAAAGAACTCAAAAGAGACCAACAGGCCAATCACCAACCAACAATGGCAACGAGAAAGGAACTGAAGTGACCAGAGGGGTGACCAGGAGAAAGGGAGAAGGGAGGAGGGGGGAAGGGGGAGGATCATGCCTACAAACATGAGCTATGTAAGCAAACAATAAGAAAAAAAAAAGTGGGAGAATAACCTCAATTTGTGACATTTCAGAAACACTTGGAAGTGTTAAATAATTCCCTGCTTTTAGAAATAATCTTAAGAAAAATTTATGTATAGTACAAGGAATCAAGATAGTAAGATTCACTGCTGTTGTTAAGGTCAAAGACTTGGGGGGGCACAGTCACACAAATGTTATACAAAGAGGTCTCGAATGACTTTATAGTTTATGGCATAGGACTAAGTCTCAACAGTTCATTAAAAAAAAATTGTTGAAAAGGTCTGCGCTTTTGAACTTATCCAACTTATCACACAACTTATCCACTATCCAAAGAAGCACCAGGTACCTGTGAGGAAAGTAAAGTAGCATCTTACCCTGCCACCTTTCTAAAATATGTCAAGATGAATCCTGAAGTTTAATATCAAGTTTAGAATATTAAGATCATATTTTAAGTATATGAAATGATGCAGTTTATAGTCGTCTAGAACAGACAAAGCAAACAAAACATTTTAAATTTAGCATATTGGTAAGAAACATTAAAATATAAAAATTTTACTTTAATGCGATTATATTGGTAACAGTAAGAAAAAAAATTACCTGCTGCACATATCTGTCAGTAGTTTTCCACATGTAATAATATTCAATGATGCTAGTCAATGATTTCCAGGGGAGCTGAAAAAAAATAGCCAACATGATAATGAAAAGTTACTGTGAAAACTGCTTTCTTTTAAAACCATTCCTTTAAAATAATAAGGCAATAACCACATGGAAGATTTGTTCTAGAAGAAATCTTTGAAGAAATTTAAGTTAGTTTTTAGCAAAGGGTGCCCTGAATAAGCTAGAGATTTGAATACAACACACATTGCTTTCTTTTAAAAACTATAAACTTAATAACTGACAATGTTTCACTTACTCAGGAAAATTGTTCTTGGGCTAGAGGTGGGATTGAAGTACAATTTTTAGAAAGATTATTTAAATAGATTTAGCCTGAGTTGCTTAACTTCCAAAGATGCTAGTTACAACTGGAGGGCATTTCATCTCCACCATAACATTTTTTGCCTTCTTCAAAACTGTTCTATTTTTGATTTATTTTGTTGTAAATAAATAAAACCCTACATCCACAAAAAAAGAACATAGCCAAGTATAGTTCACATTAGAAAAATAGGAAGCTTGCCTTTGTCATTTGCCATAATTATACACAAGTGCTCAAATGAACTGCTTATGAGGCCCACAACCAAAAAGCATATTCAACATGTTCTCAGGCAAAGGGAGAAGCTGGTCACACAAGATACAAACGAGGATAAGTCAAATCTTCATATAGGGCATGGTGGCACGCACCTGTAATCCCAGCTCCTGGGAGGCTGAGGCTAGGGATCAATTGAGTCCACAAGTTTGAGACAACCCTGGGCAACATAGCGAGACCTAGTCTCATTTAAAAAAAAAAAAAGAAAGAAAGAAATCTTCATACAAAATGACTGATGGCATGTAGTTGAGGTGGAAGATGACTCATTACTCTTTCCGATTCCCACTTAATTTGCCCTAATACACGATTAAGAGGACTAGGACATTAAAACAGTGCTTCCAGGACCCTAGAGCAGCTATAAACTCCATGACATTTCTTTGACCACCACATTTAGCCCACTGCTTGGTCTGAAGAGCAAACTAATGGAGTTTAATTAAAGAAAATCATCTGACGTTTAATTGGGCAGCAACTCCAACAATACTAACAAATATGGTCTTCTACCAGGACCTAAAGAGCAGTCACTGGCATTGGCAGTGTAGTTACAGCAAATACACTTTCCCAACCCTACAAGCTATCTAATGGAGTTCACAATGTCTGCAGGATGGTGTAAGGTGCCTGTAAGACGAGACCTCACAGGACAGTTACTGGCACGGTACCCTAGTGTTTTAAACAAGCTAAGCCCGCTTCATCTCCTAAGTATTACTCTTTTGAAATAGTCCCTGATATACAACTGCACAGAAGCCTGAGAAAGGGAAACCAAATGACTGTAACCTGAGCCTCACTATAAGCCAGATTTTATCTATATACCAACACTTCCTAATAAGCAGTGCTCTAAGAAGTACCACTCTCTGGCAAGAAATGAAGATCCTGAAGGTATGCATAACATATTCCAAGGTACCTATTCTTGATGCAGCATCATTTCTTCCTCAACTGTCACTCACAGCTTCATGGGAGCTCCCTGTGACATGTCAGTTAAAGAGGAAAACTTCTACCATGGCAGATAGCATTGTATGATACACTGGTACTAACCAGAATTACAGTGCCACAGCATTCCAGTCCCAATCTGAGGATGTTTCCAGTAGGTAAATAAAATTATCTTCACTATTTGTCTATCAGTCTTCCCCTAGTCACATGAGTGATGGCTCAAAGGATATATAAGCAAGTGGACACGGAGGCCAGGAGACACAGATTATACATGGTCCTCCTCCAGGTGTGTCCTTTTACCCAATCTGATCTGATTACTCCAGGTGTCTGATCTGTGAGGAGCAGAACATTATCAGTCTCCAACCTGATTCCACTGCTGGTAACACATCAGTTACATGGGATTCTCAGCATCCAGGAATAGCAGCTATGCATTCTTACTAAGTGAGACAATTACTCTAAATGTGATTTGCCTTTTCTTCCTATAATACATTGGCTAGCAATACCATCCATAGATCTATGGATGACTTATTCCCAAAGAACACTGAGTCTAATCCAGGCCTCAAAACCCTCAAGAATGAAGGTTTAGGTCATTTATCAGATTAAGATTCTGGCCATCTAGGGAAAAGAATAGTGGGGAATTTTGATTTTGAAAGTAAATAATGAGTCTCAAAAACGGAGGAAGGAAGACTAGAAAAGCTATATATATTTTCACCCGTGTTTGGTATGATTATTTTCCTTCTATACCACAATTACCTTTCTGCTTTTATATATGGTCTGTAAGTGGTGATTTTACCTTTATAATGTAATGCAGAATTTACAAGCTACGAAGATAGAGCTGTGATTAAAACCACAGAAGGAATAAACATCAAGTGATGGGACAGAAAATTTGAGCCTCACCTTTTGACAAAACAGTGCCACATTTTCTAATGATTCAGGGGTAATTGCTATAGCTTTTTAATAATTATGTAAATATCTTTCTATAGTAGTCACTTTCAGTTGTGAAAATAGTTTTCATAGACTATGACGCATTTAATGTAAACTAACGTATTTACCCCTTATGCTGAATATTTTTTGAAGTATTTCTGAAACAAAGTTATTACCATGAGTTGATACACAAAATTCTAAATATGATGATTGAGACTATCACTGACGTATTTTCTGATGGGAGAACTTCACTTATGCTCAGACTGCTATATGTGTTTCAAAATTTAAATTGCACTAGTGGTAAAGAAAATGGAAAGATATTCCCATTAAAAAAAAACTGTAAGGAAACCCATTGCATAAATTTCAAATATTAATACATAATGTAGAGAGACTACACTATATATCAATATATAACAGTCATATATAATATAAAGACATAATGAAGTACATACTAATAGACAAGATTATCTAGTATTTAAAATGCAAATAAGGTATTACATATCATAAGAGGAATCAAAGAGCAAAACCTCATAAAGCCAATTTTCACACCCTGCTTTGTACAGGTATTTCTGTGATAAAAGTCACATCAAATTCAAGGCTCACTGGTTAGTAAGATAACTAGAAAAGTGTCAGAGGTCCAAAGCAGAGCAATAAGCTAAAAAGCAGAGATCAGAAATATTTCCTGCAAGTGGTTGGATGAGCTGAACCTATTTCAAACCTGGAACTCAGAAAGACATGAAGAGAATAAACTGGTACTGTTCAGAATTTTAGCATGATCTTTCTGACCTGCAGCCTCACCATTACTTCCCAGAACAAATATCAATTTCTCCCTCCATAAGACTGCCGTCATTCTATGTTGAGCCAAAAATTACTGAAGTCACAGACTTACTATATGAACACTTTTAGGATTACCAAATTACTGAAACAGATAAAATTCCCATCCCAACATTTCATTTTATTCCTAATTTTCCACTTACAAAGTCTTGACGTATGTCATTGAAGTCTTTGCCATACTTTTCCAGTGCCTCTTCAAATAAACTAGCTTCAGAGGCTGACCATTCTTCCATTTCATCTCTGCATAAAACAGGTCCTCCAAGGGGTACTAAGACACTAATAGCACTGCTCAAGTCATAACTGTGTCTGTACAGGGTATCCATAGCATGAAACTAAAGAAAACAAAACAGAGAGAAAAGATCAGTCAGAAATAAAAATTTGCTTAGATTATTTAAGAACAGAAAGACTAAAATACATGATATATTTAATTGACCATTATACCTTAATGTCATATTTTTTAAAATATCATCTATTGCTTTAATAAATATGACTACCCCTTTAAAAATGTGTTCATATGTTATAAATGCATTCATATGTTATAGTAACCTAACTGTGACTGCCAGGTATAAACTGGAAATCCCCATAGCTGAAATGGTAGTGGGAGAATTTGGGGGTATACAATGACATAAGTGAAATATATATATATATATAATCAAAAAAAATACTAATAATTGGAAACCCAGAATGTCTCAGCATGCTTTTGGTTTAAAATACCAAAGTCACTTTAGCTATTGCATAAGGTTAACACAGCCTTCTTTGACAAGGCATAAAGAGATAAAAAGATAATATATCAGAGTAAAGGAAATTTCATAAGAAAATGAAAAATAAGTACAAGATGTGGAAGAAAACAATGAATCTGCAAACGACAGTTTTTTGTTTTGTTTTGTTTTTCTATATTTTTAAGAGACCAGGTCTCGCTAGGTTGCCCAGGGTTGACTCAAACCCGCGGACTTAGGTGATCTCCAGCCTTCCAGATAACTGGGATTACAGGCGTGCACTACTAAGTTTGGCATGAACCTGCAAATGATATTAACATAAAATAAATTACACCTCTGTGTTAAACATATGAAATAAAATTATATACCCATGTTAAAAATCATAATATAATTGAGATTTTTTTTAAGACTAAGAAGAGATGCATAGGTTTGCATGAAGCAATTAGGCCACTGTGGGTTTTTTCTATTTCAAGAGAGAATGATTTAGAATAATTTTAATGGAGGAAAGACAGATTAGAATAACATAATTGGCTTTCTGTAAAAATACCTAGGGCATAGGTTATTTCGAAGTATTTTCCACTCATCAGAAGCAGTGAATAAACTAAGTCACAAAACTTCAAGTTTTAGGTTTTGAAAAACTTTTGATGGTATTTTCTACTGCAGGGGAAGAGATTCATTCATAATATGTACACACACTTGTATATACAGCAAAAAAATTGCAAAAAAAGGACAATCGGTTCTGCCTCCAAATAATCATGCAGGTGTGGCAAAGGTCTGGTTGGCAAAGTACTCAAATCCTTGCCAAGTGAGAACTAATTTGTTTGAACTTACTAATATATGAAATCCAAGTATCATATCTTTTACAAAGTACCTTCTAATATTAAAAATGTCCCAAATAAAAAAAAAAGTCCCAAATGGGATCATGTCACATCTATGTGATGAAACACCTCTTTGAAAAATATAACTTATTAAGTGAGCACTAAATATCTGGTAAGGGATAGAGGACAATTCCCTACTAGTACATTTTAAGACACTGAATAAGAGCATGAATTTGTTGATAGGACCTAAAGGCAGGATATATACAGATATTTAGTTACAGTGACTACTTTAACAAGGGATGATATCACTGGATTCCACCAAAAGAAAAAAAAAAAAAAAGCAAGTGAGGATTTTATTATCAATTTCCTAGTTAGAGTCAGAGAAAAGACCACTGACCATGGATAATCCTAACTGTAACTTTTAGGAGACTATCTTCTTACCCTCCACCCTCCCACAGTAGAGGCTATTACAATGATAGAACTGGTCTTTACTCAGGTTCTGTTAACTTCAGAATCAACTGAACCCCCCTTCGCCAAGTATTCTTCTCATAGACTTGGCAGTTTAGTAGTAGCACACATGTGCTATTCACCTTCATATCATCCTTAAAACTAAATGACTGATGTTTCTGGATAACTTGTCTATGAAAAGTTTGATAACACTTAGGGGCCTTCAACCAGTAATACATTTCCATAAATGGTCGCATTTGAAAACTCCTAAATTTACTATTAATAACTAAACTGAGATTAAATGGTATTCAAAGTCAATAATTTACACAAATTAACCAGGATGCTAGATTCCTTGGGAGGTAGAAGTAATTTTTATGATTAACAGGTGCTCTGAACTCAGAAATGATGGATTAAATGAGGTTTTTCTCAGTTGATATTATACCAACCTCAAAGCATGAATGGTTTTTCAGTCTTTTGTTCATGTTAGATGGATGAAAATGCTTTTCGTGTAGGTACTTTTAAAAATGAGGATGCGCTGATATCTAATTAAGTTTCAAAAAACCAAAGCAATATCTTGGTCTTTATAAGTGATTATGAACCCTGGCGTGGTGGTGGGCACCTATAATTCCAGTGATGGGAAGTTGAGGCCAGGGATTGCTTGAGTCTGTGGGTTTGAGACTACCCCAGGCAACAAAGCGAGACCTAGTCTTTGAAAAATACAGCCAGGTGTGGTGGCAGGTGCCTTGTAATCCCAGCTACCTGGGAGGGTAAGGCTAGGGCTCACTTGAGTCCGTGGGATCAGGACTACCCAGGGCAACATAGCAAGACCTAGTCTCAAAAAAAAAAAAAAAAAAAGTGATTATGACCAGATCATTAGGAGGCTAACTCCTCCTACTGTATCACAAATCAAATGAAGAAATGGGTCAGACCTTTAGCTGACCTGCAGGGAAGAAACCTTCCAAGTCCACATGTATCTCAATGTCCAGAGGAAAGTGCAGTGACAATCAGTATGTATAGCGTGTAGCATAGGCATATGCTTTTTGGGATTTCCAGGGAATAAATATGACCAAATTCACAAAGGAAAACAGGGGATCACAATATTTGCCAGGAGTCCAATGAATTCCATCTTTTTTTTGACACATACACAAGTTTCTTCAAATGAACGTTTATATCATTTAGTCACTCCCTAAAGAACATTCAGAGAATACACTTTTTATAACAAAAAATATAACATCCAAGCTTTAAGATTTAAAGAAATAAGCAATAAAAAAATAGGCGTTTAAAATATAACCAGCAGTTATGATCTACCAGTAAGATAATAAACACCGGAAGCAACAGACATGTTAAGAGAACAAACTGGCTAACACCATACAAACAAACTTTGAGAAATGCAACAGCTAGTGGTAAGAGAAGGGAAGATCACTGACTAGGGGATGTTTCGGGATTCTCGTAGGTGATGTTCTTTTTTCCAGGTCTGGAGGGCAGTTACATGGATGTATACATGTGTAAAAATTTTTAAGTGGTGTACCTAAGTGTATACCCCAAATTAAAATGTGATAAAAAATTCATAAATAAAACTAAAAATCTCCTTTCCAGATACTTTGCAAAGATACCATCTTTTCAATACAGATACAGATACACACAAGACCCATTCAAATCCAAATTAAAAAAAAACATAAGAACTCAGCACAAGCTGTTCTCTCTGCCAAATAACAGGGAAGGTGTTGTCACATTTCATCTCATTCATAGCAGATGGAGATGACAAATAGAAGTATTTTAGGAGAAAGACTGACAATGAAATCTTGGCAGTGGAATTCTCATCTTTTGTTCACTAAGTAGAATTGCACTATTGACAGAGTGGATTATTGTTTGGCAAATATTCCTCCCTCCCCTGGACCTCAATAACAGGGTATTCTTTCACACTGCTGATGTTGGCCCTGGCCATGAGGCTTATGTGGCCAAAGAATGTTAAAACATGTGACTTTGCAGAAGTTAACATGGACTGGCTCCCTTGTGTTACTGACGTCTGTCAACAGAAGATGAGAAATAAGAAGAGTTGATCTGAACATGAATTGCCGTTTAGTACCTGTCTACCCAGAAATGAAAAGCTATTTGTAACTACAGATAGAACAATTTTTCTAATTATAAAATAATGTCAACAAGTCTGAAAACTTAAGGGCAATCTCCCAGACTGACTTAATGACCGCATAAACTTAAGACTGAAAAGTGTAGTTCAGCTATACATTAACTCAGAACCACAATTCAAAATGAGGTAGTCTATATAAAATAAATGGCCTATACTTTCAAAATGGCATCAGCATGAAGGACAGAAAGAATGAGGAATTTTTCAGGAGTGAAGGAAACTAAAGAGAGATGAAAACTAAATATAGTAAATGATTCTCAAGCAAACGCTGGAAAAGAAAAACGTTTTGTTTTGTTTTCTTAAAGGACATTATTCAGACATCTAGCAAGTCTGGCTAAAGACTCTAGATTAGAACTATGCTTACAGTAATGTTTATTTACTGCACCTGATAGTTGTACTGCAGTTATAAAAGAGTATTCTTGAAATGCCTCCTCAAATACTCAGCAATAAATGGATGTCCATTCTGTGACTTAGTCTAGAGCTTTACAGAAATAAGAAGAATATACAGAGAAAGAATGATAAGGAAATATGGCAAAATGGGGAATGTGAATAAAAGAAATACTGGAAGTCTTTCTACCATTTTTTGCATTGTCTTAAGTTACAATGAGTTAAAGACATAATCAGCAGCATTCCTTAACTCACACATGTAAATCCAAATCTCTTCATCATAACCCCAGTCAGACAAATTAAAACAACTTTATTGGATTGCCTATAGTTCAAATATACAATCATTTCCTGATGTTTAGTATCAAATTAATGAGGGAGAAAAAGTGAGAAGCAATATATATATCCCAAAAACCTAATTTAGGTTTAAATTTAACAAGAGAGATGGATAAACAGACCTAGCTCATACAACTCTCCTAGGAGAGTTTGCACTGCCTCTAAACTCATTTAACAGTATTCTAAAAATCTTATCTGCAACAAATCATCAGACAAAGTGTGCCTAATGTACGCTATTGCCTTAATGATGTATTTAGAAGGAAGGAAAATTTCATGTTTCATATTTTTTATTGCAATAGTAGTCTATTAGTTCTAATTCTAATTTTACAGCCTTGGAAACTTATAACCAAATTGAATTTTAAAAATTATATGAATTCTCATTTACCAATTTATGTTCATTTTGAAGACTTTTGGTGTAAGTTGATACCTAAAAATGTTAATAAAAAGATTCATATATTCTACTGAGTACATTCTCTTTAAATGATGTAATGACTACAATTTGAAAAGTATCTTCAAACTCCCAGTACCCTAAAGGCCCTAAATGAAACATGTGATTTGAACAGGTCTCCTAAAAATGAAATACATTATTAATGGCTAGCATTTTTACAAAAGAGCTAATATCTGAAAAATAAAATTGTGGTTCATTATATCAAGTTTCATTTATCAGAGAAATAAGTTAATTATTTTTCTAAGATTTTCCTGATGGGGAAATTTTTACTGTAAAAATACAGCTCATTTTAAGATCTTTAAATTTTATAGTGATTTCCTTGTAATAATTATATTTAAAGACATCGTAGCTTAATGGACATATTCAAACTATATAGTCTATTACAGTGACTGTAAATATAGTATGATAAAACTTCTTTTAGATAATCAATAATGCTATAAAATCAGATGGAAAATGAGACTGGACAAAGATTAGGGAGGTAGGGAAGCAACTGTCATCACCTCAACAATTACTAATGTTTATTGAGCTTTTACAATGTGCTAGTCACTGCTGTAAATAATTTATAAGTTTTATCTAATTTAATCCTTAAGTTGATGAGACATAGCAACTCACAAAGAGATTTTTCCAGAGGCTGGAGAGAGGGTGCCAGGACATTTCTCTCCCAGTGAAAAAGGGTTTCCAGAGCCAGAAGAGCCAGTGTTCATGACCATTACCTTAAATGGAGGTCCATAAACTGTTGAATACAATTTAATGTTGGAGTGGAATGCTGATGAAAGTTCAAAGTAAAAAGATTTGTGACAAAGAAACAATTATCTTCTACCCAAGCTGGACATAAGATGTCAGAGTCCTGGTCTGAGAAGTCAGGAGCCTAAGAAAAATAGCCCTGAGGCATGCTCTAGGATGCCAGTGGAGTTCCATTCAATTCTACACGCAATCTTGGATACACACATCAGCAACTTACAGAAATATGTCTGTACTCCCTCTTGTGAATCCATAAACTCTCTGAAGCATGACAGATAAATTCTATCACTATTTCCATTGGCGATGAGGAAACTAAGACACAGGGATGTTAACTAACTTGTTAAAGCTACATGGATCACAATCTATAAATCTAGAGGGGAACCACAAAAGTGTATAAACCACATAGAACCACAAAAGTGTATAAATTTGTATACTCAAGCTAACAGTGGTATTATTCAAGGTGGAAGCATCCAAGTATCTATTCATAGATGGATAGATAAAATATGGCATACACAGGAAACAGAATACTACTCAGCCCTAAAGAAGGAAGTGCTAGCAGGCTACAACAAAGATGATATTTAAAGACTTTATGCTAAGTGAAATTAGCAAGTCACAAAATATTAAATGTCATATGGTTCCTTCCACATATATGAGACAACACCTAGACGTAGTCACGGACATAAAGCAGAAGGATACTTAAAAACAATCAGCAAAACATATTATCAATATATTAATTTTTAGCCAATCACCCTGAATTGCCTCAGGAACTCATATTTTAACCTCAAAGAAAAAGACAAGATACACCTGAGAAAACAACCTAGGGACAACATAAAGAGTCCAAATGAATTTAAATTTAGAGTAGTTGGGGCAAGAAATAAGGCATTTAAATGTTGGAGGTAAAAGAACAGATTATCTCACTGGGAAGCTGAGCCAGCGATCACTTGAGTCCATGGGTTCAAGACTGCCCCAGGCAACAGAATGAGACCTAGCCCCCGCCCCCCCCCAAAAAAAACAGCTGGGCCTGGTGGCGCACACCTGTAATCCCAGCTACCTGGGAGGCTGAGGCTAGGGATCACTTGAGTCCGTGGGATCAGGACTACCCTGAGCAACAAGCAAGACCTAGTCCTAATCCAAGCCAACACTAAGGATCTTTAAACCCAAGACATTTTGATGAGAATAAAACATCAGGGATAAGGGTAATCTACTAGAGTACAGAGAACTCCACAGTGGCAGCTAAGAACTTTCTGTCTAGGAGACCAACTGTACAAGTCTAACAAAACACAGTGTCTTGAGCCTCTTAGCATGACTCTGCCTTAAAAAGTATCAACTGCCAGGCACGGTGGCATGTGTCTGTAGGCAACAGCCTATGGAGTCGCAGTTGGGACTGGGGATCGTGGTTCGAGTCCCGGTTGGGGCAATATAGTGAGACCTAGTCCCAAAAAGATAGTGGGTGTGGTGGCATGCGCCTGTAATCCCAGCTACATGGGAAGCTGGGACTGGGGATTGCTTGAGTCCGTGGTACCATGGGCAATGTGAGCATCAGTTCCATGGGCAAAAATAGTGAGGGCTAGTCTCAAAAATTTTTTTAAAAATAAAAAGTATCAATTTATAAATAATTTGTGATAACAGATATACAAATATCTGTTTCACATCAAATTACTAAATACTATAGAAGACAAGAGTAGATAGAAAATATACTGGAGAATGTTAAAGTACCTGCCTACAAGGTGCATAATAGGCAAGTTTTGCAAAAAACACATACAAAGTAATACATAAACAAAGACATTAAGGTAGTGTCACCTTTAAGACACATCTTTTATAAACAGCCCGCACTGACAGATGGATGACAATGGACCCTCATCCAAAAGAAATCCACCTGCTGTTCTGCCTGCCACCAGTAGTGGGAAGCAGAGAGCTGCTCAGCTTTTAATCAAGAACCCCCCCACACCTGTTCTTCACCTGTCACACCCAAGTCAGGCAAATGATCCCCAACAGTCACAAGAGTTCTGTAACCTCAGGCTTTCCACTCTCACTCTTCTGGCAGAGTAAGGGAATGTGCTGGTCTATAAGAGGGACAGCATCCCCAGTTAATATGCAAGTATTATCTCATAAGAACAGTTAACTATTTATGAGTGTGCTTATGTAAATAACAGCACAGTTGACTCATGATCAACCCTAGGGGCAAGAAGGCTATGGGGGAGGAGGGACGAGCATGTAGTAAAAACTCTGCCCATAATTCATCATCAGAGCTCTTTATGACAGCATTCTTGGATTTAATCAAGTGACATCCACAGTTGGTTGGATCCAGGAATGCAGCATCCGCAGGGAGCAAATAACCCACGTGTAGACCAATCCCGTTCAAATTTGTGTTGTTTAAGAATCAACTGTATCTAAAGAAGATCATGCAAAATTAGGGAAAAAAGTGTTTCTAGTATGGAATATTTTAAAAAAACAAAACAAAAAAAAAACCCAGCTTTCCAGGTTCTTATAATGACATGAAAAAAAATGTGTCTATTGTTAGTGAAAACATTGGGAGAGGAAGGGACAGTACAAAACTGCTTCTAATGACTTCAACTACGCTTTAAAGAGAAAGTTCATATGGGGCTGACTTAGTTATCCAAATTTACTAAAATGTATGCCTTTAGAAAAATAGGTAAGTAAATCAACCAAACACAAGCATCCAAAAGTAGTTCTAAGCATAAATGGGACATTGAAGTAAGGTAGAGGGAGCAATACAAAATTATGAGGAAACAATAAAAATAAATAAAAGGTATTTTATGATTAACTGGAGAAAAACAAAACTAGAACCCCTTATCTCTGTATTCTTAAAAATATATTCCATATTTACAGCTTTGAATATGAATAAAAATTTAACTATTAGAGCTGGGCACGATGGCTGTGCCTTTAACCATAGCCTCTGAGGCTGAGGCTAGGAAGGCAAGGACTCATTTGAGTCAGCGGGTTCGAGACCCGCCCAGGGGTTTGAGACCCTCATGGGGCAACATAGTGAGACCTAGTCTCAAAAAAATAGCTGGCATAGTGGCGCATGCCTAATCCTAGCCACCTGAGAGGCTGAGGCTGGGGATCACTTGAGTCAATGGTACCCCAGGCAACGTGCACCTGCGGTTCCACAGGCAACAAAGTGAGACCCAGTCTCAAAGAAAAAAAAAATTACTATTAGAAAAAAGTAGAGGGCTGGGCAACATAGTGAGACATAGCCTCAAAACAAAACAAAATAGCTAGGCGTGGTGGCGCACACCTGGAATTCCAGCTACCTGGAAGTCTGATGTGAGGGATCACTTGAGTCCATGGGTTCAAGAATACCCTGGGCAACATAGTGAGATCTAGTCTCTTTTTAAAAGAGAGAGAGAGAGAGAGAGAGAGAGAGAGAGAGAGAGAGAGAGAAGGAGGGAAGGAAGGAAGGAAGGAAGGAAGGAAGGAAGAGAGAGAGAGAGAGAGAGAGAGAGAGAGAGAGAGAAAGAAAGAAAGAAAGAAAGAAAGAAAGAAAGAAAGAAAGAAAGAAAGAAAGAAAGAAAGAAAGAAAGAAAGAAAGAAAGAAAGAAAGAAAGAAAGAAAGAAAGAAAGAAAGAAGTAAATGCAAATGAATGGACAAAAAATGCAAACCTTAAAAAAAACTGAAAAGTCAACAAATATGGAAATACACACTGAACCTCAGGAAAATATTAAAATGAGAGAGCAACAGCAAATATTTTTAAAGTCTGACTACACCAAACGTTGTGGATGTAATGAATTGAATGAAAAAAAAACTCATTAATTGCTTGTGGGAGTATTCATTTTTACCATAACATGCAGAATAATTTTGCTGCATGTAGTCAAAATGAGCACTACTCTATGACAACTGTGAATACCTACTTCAAATGTAGTTCTAGCCTATAGAGCTCACACACACACTCTGGAAAGGGACCGTACTGAAATGTCCAATGAGGCATTATGGGCAATAGCAAAGAAAAAATGTTTTTTTAATAGCAGTCCAGATGTTCACTGGTAAGAGAACGCATAAATAATGTGGTGTAGAGCACTCATAAAACAATACTACATATGATACAAAGCATTAAAATGGGTGAACTAGGTATGTGTTTATTAATCTCAATAACATCTGCAAATAGCAAATGTTAGAGTCATGCTAAACATCAACCAGTTTTTGGATACAGAATACATAGTAAAACTGACAAAACGGAAAGCAGGTACATCACAGGTTTATTACAAAGGCTCTCTCTTTACCAGATGCAGGGATGATGGGGGTTACAAGCCTGAAGAGAGGATGGGGGAACAGGACTAGGGGAGAATACTACAATTCAAGAATTCAACATTAATAATGGCTGAATGTTTTTAGTCCAACGAACTAAAATATTAATAAGATTTGCTTTAGGTGACATTGAGTAAATTTTAATCACATCAGCCTCTGATACTACTCTGTGATTTGCTGTTATTGTTTCTATTGCACAAAAAGTCCCTGAAAGGAAACAGTACTATAAGAACAGTTTACTCTGGGCAATGAGAACAAAACTTCTGGGTGGCAGTTGCTATACTATAGTTTTCAATTTTTTCACAGTAAGTATACAGCCATTTTAGAATGGGGGGGGATCTCTTTTTCTCAATCCTCTGTGTGTGTGTGTGTGTGTGTATGTGTGCATACATGTACACACACAGGCAGAGATTTAGATTCCATTTGGTTCTGGTTTACAGACTTTTGAAGGTTTTTAAAATGTGATGTATATGCTCTCTCTTCTTTGGTGAAGTACTCTATGGATTCTTAAACCACCAAAACACAAAGCTATCTTGAAATTCCTAAACACTTTCATTAAAAGCTAAAGTACTAAGAAGGAACAAAACCTGCTTCTATAAACAACATTTCAGTTTTGAAAAGGGATGAAGGATTCCAGAATAGCTGTAGGCTATTAATGTTTTATATCTATAATACTTTATTAACTATAATGTATATTTATCTACAGCATACAAAAATACACGAAAACATTATAATGAGAAACAAATTTGGTGTATATTCCAGAGTGAGATTTTGTATTATTGTGGTAGCTTGTGGGAAACATTTCAAATTGGAATATAATGAGAATGCAATAAAACCTCTCATTGTATTACATTCCTTCAGAAATGAACTTGAAATTGTCATTATATACAAAGAATATTAGTCAAATAACCTCACCAAGCCTGTTTTCTCATCTGTAAAATGAGCGCCCTACCATGCCTATCTCAAAGGGCTGTGGTAATCAAACATAGTACGCAATTTCAATTGGCAAAAACCTGCAGATCTACTCTGCAGGTGCAGAGAAAGAAGCAATGCCAAGTCAATGCCCAGTCACAGCAAGCCCAAACAGTATAATTAAACTGAATGGGTGGGGGGGAAGCAC
>PVHY01012394.1:0-35146 GCA_004024945.1 Uropsilus gracilis | reverse complement strand
GAAGATATCAGTGGGTCAAGCATCAGCCAATGACTTGCACAGCTGGAGTGACTGGAGGAGGGATTCGGGGAGGAGTGGGTGGAGAAAGGTGGACCATACATAAGGGGATCAACAATTATACAAACATGTCTGTGGTTGTAAGAAAATAATAAAAATAAAATGAAGAGAAAGAGGAGAAATGGAATGCTAGAGAATGATTTAAAAAAATAAAATAAAATAAAAGCACCAAACTGACCACTTGTGAACAATCCTAAGCAAGTATCTAATTCCTTGTGTTTAGCTTTCTTCTCTGTAAAGCTAGGGAAATAGTATATGTCTCAGAGGGGTACTTTAAAGATGAACTGTGAGATTACATTTGTAAAGCATCTAGAGTTGTCTGGCAAACAGCAAATATTCAAATGTGCTGCCTTCACCCTCCCCTTTTAAGTGACACAAAACATGCCTTAACAAAAGGTCTTTGTATTCAATTCTTTTCTATTAGAGAAACACTTCTGTGTGGAGACTGAGCATTTTATTAAAGGGCACAGGACCTCTCTAGACATTTTGCCCCATAGCTCAGAATTCAGCTGTGCGCCTTGGTAGATGGGAAATTAATACAAGGTAGTTAGCTACCTATGAACACGTGGAAAGTCTTCGTGACAGAAGGGAGGTCATAGGAACAGATGATTGGGGCCAAGGGAGGGTGATTTTAAAGTTCCTCCCCTTCTTTCTTCAGTCTTATTGTCAGAAACCTTTTTAAAAATCACAACCGAATTATGTGATTATAGATTTTTTCCTTTTACTCTTCTTTTTACAAGTTCTCTATGAATGAAACTAACTTTGACAAGAAAGAAAAAGTAAGCACCTTTCATTTTCCAAGCACTTACGAATGAATTTTACTTGTATAAGAAAGAATAATTGAAGTAAAAGGTGACTGTTGGGGAGGCTTTGCACTGGGTGGTGAGAAGTAATGGGCTGGGAGTAGGCTGTGGCTGTGTGGACCTGCCAAGGTCATTCATTCAATACAGCCTCATAGGCATAAAGTGCCTGCAGTGCTTGCCTCTTTGCTCCACTAGGGCATGCTTCTGCAGTAGCTAGTACACTCAGTTCCTTCAGGGTGAGTATGCTTTCAAACCTCAGGAAGTATGCACACTTGCTTTTTGAGGGTTGGGTATAATTACAGTTAAAATCAGAGTTCCTTGCCTCCCTGCTATTTGCTGTGTTTTGCTGTTACCAGAGCACTAATTTTCCCTTGTGGCAGAGGTGCTTGCTTGTAGCCACATTTCTTACCTTGTGGGCACACTGCTGCTTTGCAGCCCTGCAGTGGGTCATGGACAATGAGTCTAAGAGGATATGCATTCAAGGCCTGGATGCTGAAACCTGTCACATAACCCTCCAAGCTCTCTTTCTTCACACAAAAGTTGCCTGGAGCCAGAAGATTCAGTGTCTGATGCTGAAGCCTGAAGGATGGTAGGACTGCCAGGTGGAGGGAGCCTCAGGTCCTGAACATTTGAATGAAACAAATCCCTCCCCTTTCACCATCAGCCACATCATGCTTCAGTGTGAGCAAGGAGCATTTGTAGTGTGGTGTCCAATCATTGAGATACTGCAGTTGTTTTTTCCATTGGTTAGAATACTCTTGTAATCTGCTGTTGGAGCTCCCTTGCCAGCAGGGAGCAAATGCAGTGAAGAACCCTGGGTAAGCCCACCAAGCCTGCTGAGCCTGGGAGGAGGGACAGGTTGGGGCTTTTTTTAGCCCCATCCACCAACAGATGACTGTTGCATGGGGCAGCCATCTGCAGCATGGATAGGCAGAGTCATGTTCCCCCCCGCTCCTAGCCCAAGGGGAGCATGGAAGGGCACTGCTCAGCCATTTGGGCCCCACCCCCACACAGGGAGGTACCAGCACGTGGGGCAGGTGATGGAAATGCCCCTTCCATTTCGTTCTCACTCCAGCTAATCTTCAAGAAGAGCAAGAACATGCACAACACAAACCCCATCATAGAACGGGTGAGGGACCATGCATGCAAAAATCTAGCCCACAACCCTGAGCTGGACACAGCAGACGGACAACCAAGAGAACCAGTGCATGTGAGACAAGAGAAACAACCACAGAAACACAATGTCTCAAAGAGCACCTATGCGCTCACTGGGTCAGGAAGACTCAAGACCTCATTTTGGAGATGACTTCTAGGTGAGCAAGGCCTCCTTTCCACACTACTGGAAAGGAGAGGAAGGCCAAAGATGGGGTAATTGGCCCCACAGCAAAGCTGCAAACTGAGGCAGAGGAGATGATCTACAATGGCCATTCACAGACGCCTGTATCCACAGAGAAACTTCCTTACCAACACTGGCTGGGGGCGAGACCCCCTACATCTGACACCAGAACCATGACATAAAGCAGCAAAACAGCAGAAATGAGATTGGAGAAGACGGCCTACAACAAGAAAACATGGACAGGCCACAAATAAATATAAGTGCTGTCCAAATTAAACTTAAGACTGAAAACCTATCAGCAAGGTTCACCTGGTTCCAAGAACACAGTCCCTCACCCAACGGAAGAACACTGCCACAGGAAAGTAGGAGACTAATGGACTTAACACAGACTAGCAAACAACAAAGAGCCGGGTGTGAGAGAATGGAGGGAGCACCAGAGGGAGGAGGAAGGAAGAGGTATCACAAAAACCATTTACTGAAATTGTGATCTAAAGAATAAAAATAAATTATCTTAAAAGAAAAAAGAATACTCTTGTAATCGGCTTTTTTTAAAAAAACTTTTTAAGAGACTAGGTCTTGTTATGTTGCCCAGGGTTGTCTCAAACCCACAGACTCAAGTGATACCCAGCCTCAGCCTCCCAGGTACCTGAGATTACAGGTGCATGCCACCACACCTGGCTTTGGTAATCTGTTTTGTTTTGAGACTAGGTCTCGCTATTTTTGCCTGTGGAAACACAGGCTCATGTTGCCCACAGGGGTACCATAGACTCAAACAATCCCCAGCCTCAGCTTCCCAGGTAGCTGGGATTACAGGCACTTGCCACCACGCCCAGTTATATTTTTTTGGAACTAGGTCTCACTACGTGCCCCAGGCAGGACTCGAACAGTGATCCCTAGCCCCAGCCACTTCATAGGCTGAAGCTTACAGGCATGGGCCACCTGCCCGGCTGGCAATCTGTTTTTGAGGCAGATTACCTGGAGGAGAAATACCTGCCTCTGAGTGGTATCCCTGGCAACATGATGCCAGATGAACGCTCCCCAAGGAAGATTAACTGGAGCTGCTTCTCAACATGTCCCAAGGGGCCAAACAAAAAAGAAAATTAGATCATTCGATGCTATCTCTGAGGACAACTTCCCCTGTACTACATTTGCTGATTTGTGCTTCTCTCTTCCATGAATGACTACCTCCGCTTCTTATTATCAGCTGTCAGTTGTTAGTGATGATGGAGAGAAATGAACTGGTGTTTAACTGGTATGAAAGGTGTTGCAAAGGGTTTTGACAATGTAAATATTTCAGTTTAGTTCTATGAGCTCAGCTTGAAATTTGTGTTGCCTTCTGTAATGCCAACATGCCTCCATAAATTTTTCTTTCATTAAACAACGACTTTGAACAGATACTGCACTAGCTCCTCAGAATATGACTCTGAAAAACTCTGAACTACTTTGTTTCTTTTACTCAAGGAACTTATAGTCTAATGGAAGAGAAAAACAATAAATACCCAAGTAGATAATCATGCAAGCGTAACAGCTGCTGTAAAGGAAAAGCCTAGAATACTAGCACTTTAAAGTATATAATGGTGGCATGGGAGGGTCTCAACTCACCTAAGAGGAAAAGTCTCCTTGAGAAAATAATGTTGATTCTGTTTTTTTTGGTTTTGTTTTTTGTTTTTGAGACTAGGTCTCACTATTTTACCCGTGGAACCGCAGGCTCTTGTTGCCCGGGGTACCACAGACACGAGCAATTCCCAGCCTCAGCTTCCCAGGTAGCTGGGATGACAGGCACGTGCCACCACGCCCAGCTATTTTTTTGGAGCTAGGTCTCGCTACGGGCCCCAGGCGGGACTCGAACCGCGATCCCTGGCCCCAGCCACTTCTTAGGCTGAAGCTTACAGGCACGAGCCACCGTGCCTGCCTATGTTGATTCTGAAACTTACAAAATGACCAGAAATTGCCCAGAAGAAAAATATTCAAGGCATAAAGAACAAACCCTGACATAGATATACCATTAGTACTAAAAATTTTAAGCTATAATATTAATAATCACATCTTTAATTTTTTTAATTTATTTATTTTTATTCTTTAACTCACAACCTCAGTAAATGGTTATTGGGATACCTCTCCCTCCTTCCCCCTCTGTTCACTCAGACCCCTCTCTCTTTGTTGTTTGTTAATCTGTATTAAGTCCATTAGTCTCTTTCTTTCCTGTGGCAGTGTCCTTTCACTGGGTGAGGAACTGTGTTCTTAGGACAAGATGAACCTTGCTGATAGGTTTTCAGTGTTAACCTTGCATTGGGCTGCCAGTCTATATTTATTTGTGGGTTGTTCATGTTTTCTCATTGCTGGTTGTCTTCTCCAGTCCCTTCTCTGTGTTGTTTTGTTGCTTTACCTTATAGCTCTAGCATCTGGTTTAGGGGGCCTCACCCCCAGTCAGTATCGGTGAAGAAGTTTCTCTGTGGGTACAGGGTACAGATATCTGTGAATCATAATTGTAGATCATCTCCTCTCCCTTAGTTTGCAGTTTTGCTGTGGGACTGATGCCCCGAGTCTGTGGCCTTCCTCTCTCTCCCGTGGAGTGGGGAGGGATGCCTTGTTCTCTTAGATGGTATCTCAGAAATGAAGTTTTGGCTCCTCCAGACCCAATGATCACATAGATGTGGATTCATGACATTATGTCTCCATAGTTTTTCTCCAGTCTCATATGCTCTGGTTCTCCTGGTATTCCATCTCTTGCATCCAGCTCAGATGTGTGGGCTGGATGTTTACCTGGTCCCTCACCCATTCTATGATGATATTTGTATTATTAATGTTTTTCCTCCTCCTGAGGATTAGCTGGAGTGAGAGTGAAATGGAAGGGGCATCTCCCCGCCCCCTGCCTGTGCTGATACCTCCCTGCATGGGGATGGGGACTTGGTCGGACCATGCCTCGGCCCTCTCGGCTGGCAGATGGCTGCCCCATGCAATCATCCACTGGTAGGCCCCACCCGACCCCCCCTCCCAGGCTCTCTCCCACACAGGGGATCTACCTGGGGTGCCTTGCTGGAAAAGGAACTCAGATGACCCAGATCCTTGGTATGTAAGCAGCCATGTGGCTGTTTGCTGGCGGCCTAATAATCACATCTTTATAATACTTATTATTATTAGGTGATGGATGATCTGAGTTACCTTACATAGATAAACGTATTTAGTCCTTCCAGCAATGCTTTTATAATTTTCATTTGACAAATGAAAAGCCAACCGACAGAAATGTTAGTAAGATGCTAAGAAATGGCAAAGAAAGAATTTGAACTCCAGGGAGTTGGTGCCAAAGTTCATACCCTCCTTCACAATGGTGCAGTCTAGGCAGGAACAGGGAAGACCTGTTGGCTAGAGTTGGGTGAGCCATAGAGAAGGCAGCGCTAGGTGAATCTGGAAAGACATAGATTTAGGACTCTTTTTATGGATGGCCTCAGGGGAAGCTGTAGTATGCACTGAAAAAGCAAGTCTGCTAAAATTCCTAATCGTACCTGTCTTGGTCTTTGTTTTCTCCACGTGGACTTGGTGACCCACAAACTTTGGGAGTCATGCCTACTGGGCAATAAGGAGATAGTCCCATCCTGTTAACTCACAGTTCTTCAGGTCTGAGTTCTTCCTGAGTTTAGTAACTCCCTTCTCTAGCCCATCTGCCTTGGGAATCCCCTGGGTTCAAAGTTCCTACTTACCAACGAGGTAAGTTTTACTGATGCTCTCTTACCTTTCTGCCAGGCTGACCCACCCACTTGATGAACCCATGATGACCTGACTGCCTCCACCTCTGTCATCACCATCCTTACCCTTGCATATCCTCAAACAATTCACAACGTTCACACTCTTCTCACAGGCAAATGCAGAAAATTCAAGAGAAATTGAAACTTCTAGAGCTATGTAGTCCACACAATTTCCACCAGACACACATGGTTATTCATAAACAAATTTTTAATTAATAAACTTTAAATCTAAATTTTAAAAATTTAGGAATGAAATAATCAGTTCCTCAGGTAGGTTGGTCATATTTCAAGTGCTCAGTAGCTCCTGGTCTTTCTTGCTTTGGGCACCATAGTTATAGAAAGTTTCCTTCATTGGAGTAAGTTCTGTTACAAGAGTTCCACATTGATACTTAGCTATATGCTTTATACTCTTGGAGTCAATAGAGATCTAGAACCATGGTAGAGCTGTGGGTACATTTTGTTTCAAAGTACATTCTTATTATATTATGCTTTATCTTGGTTTATAGATTATTCTTTCTTGCTCAACATACACTAAAAAAAATCTGTTATCAGACTTGATAATGGATATTCAAATAAACTAAAATTATTTCACTATAAAGTTTTAAGTGGCTAGAACAAGGCCTTTGGAGTATGGATCTCCTAGATTATCCCTTCTGTGGATTTTTAGATAGATACCTCAGGCAAGTTGCTTAACCTCTCTGAACCTCATATTGCACTGCTGTGAAAACTAAGTGTGAAAATATTTATTAACTGTTATCATTCACAGCATCATTGTCATCATCATTATCCCACTTGGAAGGGAACACAATGGAAATGGAACTCAAAGCTTATCTTCCTCAGGCAGTAATAACTACCATAGTCCTTCCTTGTATTGATCGCAGATCTATTTTCTTTATACTGTTCAGTCACCTATCTTGGTTCTACCCAGGGTTATTCATTACAGCTCTTTGATGTCTAAAAATAAGCATTTTCATGCCCTTTCCATATCCAACCCAGATCCTTCACCTTAACAGTCTCCTTCTCCTTCACTTTTTCACTGTACTTTGAACATTTATTTTCTCTTTTCACAGTGTCTTGCCATAGAGCAGAGAACCCAGAAGAATCAAGATCATCAGCTATTGCCCAAATACTCTATAGTCAATATCTACTGGGAAACGTATTACTTTCACTACATATTACTCATATTAACAATATGCCTGAAAACATATTGCATTTCATTGCTGAATACAATGATATGATGACACTAATCCAAACACCATTAATCTAAATATTAATATTTTTATTACAGGACCTCAGATTATTTCAGCTGTTTTTTTTTAAAGGGGGAGGAGCAAATGACAATTTTTGTCATTAAAGTGAATTAGTGTAGAGTTGTCTAATGTCTCAGAATTTATTTTTTTTTTTGAGACTAGGGTTTGCTGTGTTGTCCAGGGTAATCCTGAATCCACAGACTCAAGTGATTCCTAGCCTCTGCTTCCCAAATAGCTGGGATTACAGGTGCATACCACCACACCCAATTTTTTTTCATAATTACTTTTATAAAATCAAGTTCTTCCCATTCTATACTTCTACAACTGATTTTTTTTCCTCAAAACCTAAATGTAGGACTTGGCATATATAGCTATTAAATTACATATTGTTTATACCTAGACTCAAGGTTTTTTTTTAATGTGATTATTTTGTATAGTGATCCTACCCTGTAGTAAATCTGACTGATCTGGTTTTACTTCCACCTAAGTCACTGAACTATCCAAGGCTAAGCACAGAGGCTCCCATATGTTGAAGCATATGAGGTGTGACCCCACCTTGTTCCAAATTTTTGAGTCTATTTCCACTTCCACTGATCTCTGCGGGAGTCTTTGTTTGGGACTACTTGACCCTTTGCTTTTCTCCTTCCACCATGCTAGGTTTCCAGGTTTAGGCTTGAACCAAAAAGACAAGTCAAGTTCAGTAACAGAACATATCCACTTTCAGCTTTACTGATAAAAATCAAAATTCAACACAAGAGGAGTTTAAAACAATAGAGGTAAAAATAGGGCTTGGGGGTCCACTGAATACATTAACTGGAAATTAAATTTAGAACCTTATGTGTTAGATCCATTCTTATTTATTGATCACATCTTCTGTCAGGAGGGGATGGAAAATAGCTAACACTCAGGACCTTGTAAAAAAGCAACAAACAAGCAGAGGAAAGAGGAGTTGGAGTCTGTGGAGTCATCAATGAGGTTCACAAGTGTAAAATTCTGTTTCCTTCCAGGTACCGTTCAGATACAGCCCTAGTAACTGTCTGACATATGCTCTTCCCATCTTTCTTTGATATTTCAGCAGATGAACAAATATGAATAAAATATCACAAAAATGCGTAGAAACATTAATTAATTCATCCATTGTAACTCTCCCAACATCTTGGCTCTTTTGTACATATTGCCGTAGTGCTAGAAGGAAAACAAAAAACAAGTATAGGGAGTTATATGGTTCATCTGCTTGGTTTTGGTTTTCAAAAGACTAAAAATCATTGGAATGAATAGAGTGAATCACTGAAATATAAAACTCTGAGAGAAACATAATAAAAAATGCAGAGGATTTGACTTACTTATCACTTTTCCCAAGCTTGGAAATTCCCTCTAAAATGTGGGGAGCAGTAAAACAGAGTAGGTGATATGAATACAGATTTTAGAACATTCCATAATAAGGGTTTGGTGCCCTGTCCCTGAAGCAATAGACTGAGAAGTTTCCTATGTAAGAGATAGACTATCTCATACATTCCAGTTCCCCGAGGGAGCAAAAGCCTCAAAAATAAATTCTGGACCTGAAGAATGATATCTTGCAAAAGAGCAGAGTAGTGAGGGAACAAGAAGTACCTCTGGGCTTGACAGAACAAGGACCAGTGAGCAAGAATCACACAGAAAGATGGATATCTTACCAGATGCCTGTTTTAACCTCAATTATCAGATGGACTGAATCCATCCTCATCCAGTTCCTTGGAACTCAGATTTAGCCCTGGAGGAAAAGAATGAGAAACTTCAAACTCATGGAGATTATATCTATAAGGTTGCTATGAAATGACTTTAAACCAAAAATTAGACTGAATTGTAGAAAAATAAAAATAGCTGTTTTCCATATCCACCGCACATGTACACACAATATTCTTTATATACTATATCATAATTTGCATGTTATTCATGCTTTTATTAACATGATTCTGAAAATATTTCCAAAGCCTGATAGATGTTTTGGAATAGATGATGATGATTATCCAATAGATGATGATTTATTATCCAATACTTAACCAGACATGACTATATTACTTGTTAGATATCTATGTAGTTCCAGTTTTTGCTGGTTAAATCAAGACTTTAATGAATATTTATATGTCTATCTTTGTGTGCACTCATTTTTCTGTAAGATAGATTCTTTGAAATGGAACTATAAGATCAAAGGATATGTATGTGGATTTTAGAGTTTGATATACCCTGGCAATTTGCCCTCCAAAACTGACTCTTATCAACTTGTAGATCTTTTGCAAAAGTATGTGAGAATTTTCTTTATGTTATAACTTCACAACACTGGATATTTTACATATTTTTAACTTTTTCCTTAATTAAGATGTTTAACAACTTTTCCTATGTTTATTTGGCACTTATATATTTTGCGAGTTATCTGTCTCTGTTTATATCTTTCTCCCAGTGTTCTATTGACTTTCTCTCTTATTCACTTGCAGGATCTTTTTATAGACAACAGATGCCAATCTTCTTTGTGAAATTCTCCTCCAAGTAGTCACTTTCTTTTTTAACTCTTTACAGTATTTTTTGTTCATAAACTTTAAATCTTTATGTAACAAAGTTTGCTTCTATTTCATGAATGGTTTTAGTGTCAACGGTTTTCCACTTCAGTATTACAAAATCACATCTTTTACATTCTTCTTCAATACCACCATATTGTATTTAAGTACAATATTTAAGTATTTAAGTCAACTTACAGTACGTTTTTAGAGATTTTTCAATGAACTCTTTGCCAAGATTTTCTTCATAATAGGCCCCGTGGCAGACTGGGCTCAGCCTGCGGAAACACTCAGTTAGACTATGCAGTGATAAGGACAAAAGTCACAGCAGCACTAAACCCTATGAGAACACTGCAGGAGAAGTCAGAGAAACCAGCAAGGACAAAGTAATTAGAACTGGGTCATGAAGGTTGGCCACGGTTGCTTGTGCCTGTAAGCTACAGCCTATGAAGCGGCCGGGGCTAGGGATCCCGGTTCGAGTCCCGCCTGGGGCCCGTAGCGAGACCTAGTTCCAAAAAATAGCTGGATGTGGTGGTGCGCGCCTGTAATCCCAGCTACCTGGGAAGCTGAGGCTGGGGATTGCTTGAGTCTGTGGTACCCTGGGCAACGAAAGCCTGTGGTTCCACAGGCAAAAATAGTGAGACCTACTCTCAAAAAAAAAAAAAAAAAAAAAAAGAACTGGGTCATGAAAGACAAAAAAGGATCTCAAAAGCAAGAGAAGGAAAAACATCCCAGGATGGTGGGATAGCAATACATAAAGATACAAGACCCCCATATGAAAATGGCCATATTTCAGTTTGAAGTCACTGGAGTATATCACTCATATAGATGCAGCAAAATATACAACTGGAAATTTAGTCAGGACCAGATTGTAAGGGTCTTGAAAAATGCACACTACTTCATGAAGTTCTGATACATTACCAAACTCCAATTCATTTGAAAATAATCTAAGAGTGGGGATGTGGTGAAGGCATAAATGGAAAAGAATTGTCAAGATTAGTATTGATTATTGTTGAAGGTGGGTATGGGGTGCGCTGAAACCCTGTCTCTCTCTCATGACATGTGCTAGGAAATTCCACAAATACAATTTTGGAAGGAAAAATATTGTCATATTATACAAGGACATTCTTTGGTATAAAATAATATTGGAAAACTCTTGTCATGACATTTTTTATAATAATATGGGTGGTTTTTTTTTTTAAGAGTTTTCATTAGCAAACTATGATTGCATTTTGACAAATAAAGAGACAGTCAGAAAATTTGGTACCAATACATTAATAGAGTTCATCCTTTAGGTCAAAGAATTAGGGCACCATTGTACATTCTTCTGTACTAATGTTACATATCAATTTATATTCTTATTAAGATCAGAAAAACAGATTTCGTTTAGCAAAGACTTAAAAATTCAATTATAGAAGAATAATTGATATGTTCATAAGATAGACAACTGTGAAGCTACTAAAAACATTTTGGAAGAAAATCTGTTAATGGACAGATATTCACATTTTATATGTCAACAAAAAGGAGGTATAAAGTTATAAGGAATATTACTATATATAACTATGTGTAAGAGAAATATATGTACACACAAAGAAATAGGAAGGATAATATCAGGCGATCAACAATAACTACATTTGGGCTTTCCCACCAGGCAGGCCCTTGGAGAACACATCCAGCACACCCTGCCCCAGCCTAGGCTGCTGGGGGGGAGCGGGGGAGCAAGGGTGAGTTCTATACCACCAGGACTCAGGGTCTCAGGGACTCCAGGCCCAGGGATCTCAGGCTGGGGAAGCTGGCCTCTACCTCCATGTGGGCAGGGGGAGGGGGCTGATCACCTCTGCTGGGGTGCGGGCTCAGGGTGGGGGGGATCCTCCCTTGGGCTTACTATAACCTGAATAGACCAGCACTAGGGATGAAGAATTCAGTCTCCCATGGCCAGCCATGGAGTCTGGTTGCAACACCCCACAGACACTGGTGGTTCCCACCCTAGGTCTGGGGGCTGAGGGTCTCTGAGAGTGCGCGGACTAGGTGCACGGGGGGGGGGGGGGGGGGGGGGGGGGGGGGCCTCTGGGCTGCCCCGCCCAGCAACCAACCATGGCAGCTGGTTGCAACACCCAGCAGGGAGTAAAGATGGCGACAACCTCTAGGTAAGCCCCCCAAAACCTGGAGAGCCCGGGAGGAAGGATGGGTGGGGTTGAGCCTCATCCACTAGTGGATGGTTGTTTCATGGGGCAGCCATCTGCAACCCAGATTGGCCAGGACATGTTTCCCCCAGCCTCCACCCAAGGGAAGGGGCTTGGGAGTATACTTGCCCAGCCATCTGGGCCCTGTCCCCATGCAGGGAGAAGGCAGCATGGGGGCAGGGTGGGGGTGGGACTTGAGCCCCACCCCCCAGCAAGCAACTAAGCAGGCTGCTTGCCTGCTGGTGTCCCGGGCTGTCAGAGCTCCCTTGCCAGCAGGGGGCAAAGGCAGCAATGACCCTTGGGTAAGCCCCCCAAAGCCTGGAGAGCCCAGGAGGAGGAAGCCAGTGGGGTTTTAGCCCCATCAACCAGCGGATGGTTGTTGCACTGAACGGCCATTTACAGCCCAGATCAGCTGGGGCATGTTTTCCCCAGCCCCCATCCCAGGGGTGGGTTGGAAGGACACCTACCCAACCATTCAGGCCCCATCCCCATGCAGGGAGGTACCGGTACATGGGCAGGCGGGAGGGGGAGATGCCCCTTCCATTTCACTCACTCCAGCTAATCTTCAGGAGGAAGAAGAACATTCATAATACAAATCCCATCATAAAACAGGTGAGGGACCAGGCAAAAATCCAGCCCACAAACCTGAGCTGGACAAAGCAGATGGACAATCGAGAGAACCAGTGCATTCGAGACAGAGAAACAACTATGGAAACATTATGTCACCAGGTGCACCTACGTGCTCCCTGGGTCTAGAAAACCCAAGATTTCATTTCGGAGATGTCTTTTAGGAGTCCAAGGCTCCCCAACCCACACAACGGGAGAGGACAGGAAGGCCAAAGACTAGGGGCATCGGCCCCACAGCAGGACTGCAAAGTGAGATAGAGGAGACGAGCTACAATGGCCACTCATGGATACCTGTATCCACAGAGAATCTTCTTCACCAACACTGGCAGGGGGTGAAACCCCCTAAATCTGATGCCAGAACCATAAAATAAAGCTGCAAAACAACAAAGATGGGATTGGAGAAGACAGTCTCCAATGAGAAAACATGGATAGACCACAAATAAATATAGACTGGCTGCCCAACACAATCTTAAAACTGAAAACCTACTAGCAAGGTTTGCCTGGTTCCAAGAACACAGTCTCTCACCCAATGAAAGAACACCGCCACAGACTAGCAAACAACAAAGAACAGGGTTTGAGAGAATGGAGGGGGCACCAGAGGGAAGAGGGAGGGGGAGGTATCCCAAAAACCATTTACCAAGGTTATGATTTAATGAATAAAAATAACTAAATTTTAAAAAAGAGAAAAAATAGCTGAGCATGGTGGTGCACTCCTAAAAAAAAAAAAAAAAACTACATTTGGGAAATGAGGCTATTATTAATTTATACCCCACCCTATTTTTCTTAGAGATATATTTGCATGACAAAAGATGAGGGTAAAGATGCCTTACAGAACTCTTTGAATACTGTCTTTTTTACACCAGGAAAGATACAGCCAAGGAGTTAGTGGTAAAACATATAAAATAAAAGGTTATTGTAAAAGATGAAATTTTCGCTGGGCACGGTGGCTCGTGACTGTAAGCTTAAGCCTATGAAGCGGCCGGGGCTAGGGATCGTGGTTCGAGTCCCACCTGGGGCCCGTAGCGAGACCTAGTTTCAAAAAAAATAGCTGGGCGTGGTAGCGCACGCCTCTAATTCCAGCTACCAGGGAAACAGAGGCTGGGAATTGCTTGAGTCTGTGGTACCCCGGGCAACGAGAGCCTGCGGTTCCACGGGCAAAAATAGCGAGACCTAGTCTCAAAAAAAAAAAAAAGATGAAATTTTTCTTCCACCTTAATCAACTGACACATCTAGTCTTAGAAATCTGAGAAATATACTTATAATAAGTAAAGATAATTACTAGATAAACCATATTTCCAGTAGATCTGAAAACTGGTAATATACTCAATGTATTACATCCTAATAAACAATCTCAGTTTTCTGAGATACACTAGTTAATAATCTAATAATTGAATTATTTTTAGTAGCCCATACTTTAAATGCAGACAAACAATAATAGAGATGACACCTTTTCAAACACTCATAGAGTCACAATACTTGACCAAAAAAATCTGCAAAATCTCCCTAAAGCAGAAATAATAAGAAAAATATATTGGCCATAAGCAATGTACTAGAAAATAATCAGTTTAAAAATCAAAATACCTTCCACATAAAAATTTAGAAGAAAATCTATTAGACAGCTGGGTGTGGTGGTGTGGGCCTGATGTCCAAGCACTGAGAGACAAGAGGCTTGGGATCACTTGAATTCACGAGTTTGAGACTACTCTGGGCAACATAGCGACAACTGGTCTGGAAAAAACAGCCAAAGCCAGCTGCGGTTTAATCCCAGAGCCTGGCTTTAATCCCCGCCTAGGACAAGAGGCTGAGACTGGGAATCGCTTGAGTTCACGGGTTCAAGACCCGCCTGGGGCAACATAGGAGACCTGGTCTCAAAAAATAGCTGGGTGTGGTGGCATGGGGCTGTAATCCCAGCTACCTGGGAGGCTGAGGCTGGGGATCACTTGAGTCAGGGTACCCTGGGCAATGAGTTTGCAGTTGTCTTTGCAACATACATAGCGAGACCTATGTTTCATAAATAAATAAATAGACAAATAAATGGATATGACAAAAATCTGTAACATTAAAATTTGAATTAGAAATGCCATTTCAAATTTATAATTAAAAATGAATTTTTTAACTGTGTCAAATAGCACCACAATTAAAAAGAGCATACCTGGTGCCAAGATCTTAGTAATTCCAAAATGCCAAATTCCCCCAAAAGAAAACTTTGGAAATATTGCTAATTCTAGTCTTGGAAAATGAAGTGCAAGAGGAATCTGTGATATCTTACACCAATTAAGTGCTCAAAAACCAATGGGACCCTATTAAAACATTATGCTAAATGAAAATGCCAGTCAAAGGATACCTACATGATTCTATTTGTATGAAATACAATTCTATAGATAAGTCTTTAGACAGAAAATAAGCTGGTGTTTTCCAGGGAATAGGGAAAGACTACTACCTCTAGATGCCTTTACTCATAAACACATTTTTGCTACATCTGCGTGATTATTGAAGACTAACCGGATATAAAATCCTTAATTTGCACCTTCTTTCCCTGAAAAGGCAGTTTCATTGTCATTTTTATTCATATATTTAATAACTTCATGTGTTTGCCTGGAAGACCAGAGTGATTGTCCAGGACATACGAAAATGCTCTAAGGTTGACTTTCAGAGCCAATGTTCAACTCCACTGGATTTACTTGTTAAATTTTTACTGCATTAGCTTTAAATGTTTGATTTATTGGTTTTTTATTATCCTTTAGAACATTCAGCTATAGGTATGTTAGATCTTTATTGTCTTCTATAGCTATGGTTTTATTTCTGAGTTTTTGCTTTTATAATTTTAATTTTTTGAAAACTTTTGTTTCTTTTCCATGTCTCCTTTATTTTGTTGAATCTACCCCCTTCATGAATCTTGTAATTTAGTTCTAATTGGAGTGATTATTTTTCTTGACTTTCTGTCTTGTCAATTATCACTTCAATTTTTTTTTTTTTTTTAGACTAGGTCTTGCTATTTTTGCCCGTGGAACCACAGGCTCATGTTGCCCGGGGTACAACAGACTCGAGCAATCCTCAGCCTCAGCTTCCCAGGTAGCTGGGATTACACCACCACGCCCAGCTATTTTTTGGAACTAGGTCTCGCTACGGGCTCCAGGCGGGACTGGAACCGTGATCCCTAGCCCTGGCCGCTTCATAGGCTGAAGCTTACGGGCACGAGCCACCGTGCCCGGCCCCACTTCAATATTTTTGTTTTATGTTCACTCTTCTGGATTTGTGAATTTCTAATTCGTGGTGCCTTTCATATCTGTTATTGCTTGTTTAACAATATTTGATTCATGTTGGCGCGCTGTCCTAGTTTTTTGTTTAGAGGTTGGTTCTTAACTGTTTTCATCAAGTAAAGAAAGTTGATTTATCTTAATTTATTCCCTTTTAAAAGTAATTTTGTGTGGATGTTGGTTGTCTTTTTCTGTTCATGATTTCACATTTATCTAGACCAGGTATTTCTGCAGAAGGGGTTGATGGATTTGAGCAACTTACTACGTTCTCAACTCAACAGTGCCCTCTTCGGTGTGTACAGTGAAATGCAATTTCTTTTAGAACTAGCATCTTTGGAGACCTGGGGAAGGGGAAGGGATGGAGTATCTTCAATTTCATTATAATGCAGTTCCTGTAAGGCTCTTAATATTCACCACCAACTTTTTTCTCTTTCTCATCATATTTCCAAGAGATCCTTCCTCCTTCCAAGATCACCTGTTATCTTCCAGTAGCTGTCCCTTCCCCAACACCTACACATTTAAGCCTTCGTACTTCTCAGTTCTTTCCTTTTATTCCTTCTGAAGTGAGAGATTTAATCCATCTTGGCTCTTCTTAATAGTTCTTCACCTAATACGGGAATCCCTGGAACCTCATTTTCCATCCTTTTTTCAAGTAATTCCTGCCCAATTCTTGAAGTTCACATTGGCTCCATAGCTGGTGCTACTGATTTCAGATACTTATTTCCCAACTCGAATGAAATGGGCTAGTATTCTATCCCCTGGTTATGTGACTTAAAATAATAAATAGGCTGTTTAACCTGTGAAGTCTTTTTTTTTTTTCCAATTTAAATCACTGGGGCCGGGCACGGGGGCGCGTGCCTGTAAGCAACAGCTTATGGAGTCACAGCGGGGTCTGGGAATCGCGGTTCGAGTCCGCCCAGGGCAATCTAGCAAGACCTAGTTCCAAAAAATTAGCTGGGCGTGTGGTGGCGCGTGCCTGTAATCCTGGCTACCTGCGAAGCTGAGGCTGGGATTGCTTGAGTCTGTGGTACCCCGGGTAACATGAGCCTGTGGTTCCACGGGCAAAAATAGCGAGACCTAGCCTCAAAAAAAAAAAAAAATTCCTACTATGTATGCCCGGTGAAGGTCAGAAGTAGGGCTGGAGTAAGAGATAAATTTGAATGGTACTGGGAGATCATTCTCACTTGCTTTTAACTTTATGATAGATGGTGAGACTCAGCTAAAAAGTGGCTCATCCTGTTTGCATGATAAAATTGCCATTATGTTATAGATCTAAACTAACATGTAGTTGAACCAAACAGGAAGATCATAACTAGAATGAAAAAGTTGAATGCCTACAGGGGAGAAATCTGGAATGAAAAATTGGGAAGTGCGAATAAGTGAATAGTGGGAGTACGGGGAATTGTGTGTGTTGTTTTCTCTAAGAAGGGAGTTCAGCTCTGGCCCACTGCTGGCACTTTGGCTTGCTGGCCCAGTGCTGTCCAGCCACCCAATTTGTTAAGAAAAGCCAGACATTTATGTTTTGTCGGGAGTCTTATTTTTAAGTGTTAGCGATTTAAATTGATTTTTTTTTTTTTTTTGAGACTAGGTCTCGCTGCTTTTGCCCATGGAACCGCAGGCTCATGTTGCCCGGGATACCACAGACTCAAGCAATCCCAGCATCAACTTCCCAGTTAGCTGGGATTACAGGCACACGCCACCACGCCCAGCTATTTTTGGGGACCAGGTCTCGCTGTGTTGCCCTGAGCGGGACTCAAACCGCAATCCCTAACCCCAGCCACTTCATAGGCTAAAGTTTACAGGCATGAGCCACCGTGCCTGGCTTACATGCTCAGAATTCTACCCACATACCAATTCCCTCTGCCTACATGCTTTCCTTCTTCCCTGCAAATTCAGCTCAATTATTAACTCTGTCTTGCTCAACCAAGAGTCATTCCTATGTGTTCTCAGATGAGATCCAGTGATGAATTCCAACAGCTACGGCTAGAGTTATTTAATCATATACCCACTCCCTCCAGAGGACTGTGAGGAAGTCAAGGGCAAAAACTGCATATTATTCATCTCTGCCTCAGCAAGCCCTAATGGTGCTTAAAAAGAAACAAAGCTTCAACTGGATGACATGACATACTGGTCTTAGGCCATTTCTAGAAGTCATTTTGGGCCAAAGTGCTAGTGAACTTTAGTGACTTATATAAACAAAGGTATATGTTTCATGCACATTACTCACCCATCATGAGTTGACTGCATTCCTGCCTATGTCTTCACTTTAGGATTCAGGTTGAAAGGAATGCATGAGACTGTCAATCTTATTGCACAGGGGACAAGGTTGACGACCATGCCCCAACTCCAGAAGCTTCTGCTCACACCCTGCATTCATTTCTGCTCACATCATTGACAAAAACAAAGCATATGCCCCAGCATAAAGCCAGTGGGGCAGAGATGCAAAATTCTCTGGAAACCTTAATATCATCCACATTGCCATCAAGTCCAGTTCATCTTTCAAAGGCATTGATGCCGGTACATGTTCCCAGGGCTCCAATGTCAGTGGACTTCTGGCTTGTGTCAGCTAATAGGTAGTTGCCTTTGTTCCCTGCCACCTTCAGAAGATAGGAATTTGTAAGACTGGGAGGCACCTCCATCCCCCATCTATCACAGGGGGCTTTCCCTGCAGAAAGAGCTGTTCCTCTATCTAGTGCCCACCAGATGTCCGCTGGGGTTTCTGCTTTTGCTAACTATGCCTGTACACTAGCAATCACATGAGAATCCAGTCTCCTAATCTGAAAAACAAATCTGCTCACATCATCCAGTTGTCTCAAAAATAAAATTAAGGGCGGGTACGGTGACTCGTGCATGTAAGCTTCAGCTTATGAAGCGGCCGGGGCTAGGGATCACGGTTCGAGTCCCGCCTGGGGCCCGTAGCGAGACCTAGTTCCAAACAAATAGCTGGGCATGGTGGCGCGCGCCTGTCATCTCAGCTACCTGGGAAGCTGAGACTGGGGATTGCTTGAGTCTGTGGTACCCCAGGCAA
The DNA here is from genome assembly GCA_004024945.1 of Uropsilus gracilis. Lineage (NCBI taxonomy): Eukaryota > Metazoa > Chordata > Mammalia > Eulipotyphla > Talpidae > Uropsilus > Uropsilus gracilis. The sequence continues at coordinate 16,331 of PVHY01012394.1, read as the reverse complement.
CGAGAGCCTGCAATTCCACAGGCAAAAATAGTGAGACGTAGTCTCGAAAAAATAAAAAGAATAAGAATAACCATAAAAAGGTGTGATAGAGGCCGGGCATGGTGGCGCATGCCTGTAAGCAGCAGCCTAGGAAGCCACAACTGGAGCCAGGGATTGCAGTTCGAGTCCCACCGAGGGCACTTAGTGAGACCTAGCTCCAAAAAAAATATAGCTGGGTGTGGTGGCGTGTGCTTGTTATCCCAGATATTTAGTAAGCTGAGGCTGGGGATTGCTTGAGTCTGTGGTACTTCGGGCAATGTGTGCCTGCGGTTCCACACACAGGCAAAAATAGCAAGACGTAGTCTCAAAAAAAAAAAAAAATGTGTGATAAAGTGCAGGATAATACCAAGATCAGTCAACACCATTTGGTAAAAAGAAATGGGAACTAACTTGTGCTGGATCTTGTTTTGTCACCAACTGTCCCCTTACACAAAAAGAATGTTCTACCCCCTCCCCTAACCACCCCAGGCCTGGCTGTGAGATGGAGATAATCCATTGGGAGTGTAATGGTCACAGAGAGGTATGAACAGCAGTAACTGTAAGGTAGTATTATTAAGTATGAAAAGATATACAAATGTTAAATCAGCTCATTAGGCAGAAAGACTTTATTTTCATCAAATTAAAAAGTATGAATTTATCTTCAAGCAGGATAAAAGAATCAGTGAAACACTTGAGAGCACATAACAGATTAGACTACAGGCTGATATTTTGAATTAAGCATATACACAAAAATCAAGAGGGCTGACAACTTTCACACTAAAGAAAAGCAATGAGTCATTGTAAACACGATTCTGGGAAACTAGAGCTGACATTTCACAGGAGAGTAAACCAAGAGACAAATTGTCACTAGGTTATAGAACAGATTTGAGCTTGAAAGGGATCACAGTAAAATGCCATTGTAATTCAGCATTTCCCCCAGATCTGTTCAACAATATATAAAAATCAGTAGTAGTACAAATTCTCATAAAACTAGAAAAGCCCTCTCAGCCCTGACCCCTTCAGAACTTTCATCCTTCTTTTCACTCTCTAAATTAGAGGTTTGCTTTCATTTGGCACATTTCTAAATGTATAGCCAAAACCTGAAAATGAAGGTTTTATAAAATGGAATTACACACACACCAGACCTTGGAATCATTGAAAAGTTCTAAGCTGGAAACCTTTTAAAAATGACATTGTCCTTCAATAGTTTCAATAATAGTTTCAAAAATACCAAGGGAGAATGTATTTCCCTCTTCCATCTCTTCCATGTCACACAAGAACTTTCTCCCTTTTAGAAATGTGTGTGTGTGTGTGTGTGTGTGTGTGTCTCCCCCTATCCACCATTAGGGAATTCCCTGAAGTATTCAGATTATGACGTGTATTTTGAAAATACATCCTACAATTTGTTAAAAGATAAGGCATGACATTTATGAACTTATGAGCAACTGTAATTAGAAAATATCTCCAAAGATGCAGGAAACAGATTTTTCTTCAGAGTTGAAATATGGGTTTGATGGCTCCCTGACATCCGGGTTTTGCACATTTCTGGAAACCAGGCTGGGTCAGTTATACAAGGAAAGGGATGATAGATAACCTACAACCAGACCACACTCCTATTGAAAAAGTATATGTTACTGGCTTCTTTTGAGACACCAAATGGATAAGGTAATTACTACAAATGGAGGGAAACAGAATACTTCATACTATAAGCATAACTCTGCCTCATGAATGACTTGTATGGCAAAAAATTAACTGTAGCATGTCTATTCAACGAATGGCAATACACAAAATTAGATAGATACAGAATGCCTATCACCCAGCCAGAGTACAGAAGAGACACTTGGCCCCTGAATATACAGTGTGCAACTACTACTGGCAGCCAGTGAGTGCCCACTTCCTGTCTCAGCCTGAGCGTGCCAAAAGTGAAAACTGCAGGTAAGGGTGAACACCTTTGACAGAATGGGGGATTCAAACTAACACACAGCAAAGGCCCTTTTGAATCTCCTGACTAATCCCTGTAGATACATGAAAACACAAGGTTAAGTAAATGGGATTATTTCATTTTTTAAATACAAGGCAAGTAGATTATGGAGATTGTTCAGGACTGAATTAGAGAATGTGTAAGTATTCTGCATGAAGTTCCAATAAACAGCATTAAGAGCGTTCATACCTTAATACATGTAGAAATTTATGGTCTGATTTGACCAAAGACTCACAGCAGTTTGGGAAACTTAGATAATGGACTGGACACAGTGGCGCATGCCTGTTAAGTGACAGTTTATGGAGTCGCTGTGGAGTGTGGGGATTGTGGTTCGTTCGAGTCCGGCACGGGGCAATACATTGAGACCTGGTCCCCCCCCCCCAAAAAAAAGCTGGGCGTGGTGTTGTGCGCCTGTAATCCTAGCTACCTGGGAAGCTAAGGCTGGGATTTGCTTGAGTCCGTAGTTCCAAGGGCAAAAATAGCGAGCACTGGTCTCTTTTAAAAAAAAAATGAGTCCAGGTTCCAGTGGTACAAGCTCTGGAAAATTCTTATCTGTGGATAGGAATTTATTTTCTACTTGAAATTGTCCTGTGTCAATATAACATAGCAGCTGCCAGAGCAGCACCTCTAAGAACTCCCCTCACCCATGACTATCTTTACCTTTCCCACTCCCTCCCAATGGGTGACAGTTTATTTGAATCTGGCTGCCACAGTATGGCAGGAGGTACCTGGGGAAGGTGGGCCAGAGAGAAAGCCAGTGTCCCGCAGTTGCTGCCAGATCCATAGTGACAAAGCAGTGCCACCGTATCAGATGGTGGCCAGTTGTCAACTAGCACTCAGGATCCTGTGTTGATGTGTCATATCACTTAAGCAAATGGGGCAAGTCATGGGTTACTCTGTATTAGGTGCTCAAGCCTATTTGCTCACCTGGTTGACACATCATGGTGGACCAATTAATTATGAGTCATTTATTATGTTGGTGAGTGGGAGAGGCGAGTGGGTTCTTTTCACCTCAGTTAAGAAAAGTGGTGTATGGGCAGCTTTCAGGAGCCCAGGACTAAGTGTGAGCACCACGGTTCAGTTGGGAGGTGGGGGTTTAGGACAACACCATGGAATACCCAAGGGGTAGCTGAGGAACCTGTGCTTACTACCTTTACCAATAAGGCTGAATTCAAGCCCAGCCTACTGGGAGAACTTTCATTTTTTGGTAGTTGTGGAGGATAATCAAAGGCTCAAACACTTCTCTAGCAGTCTGCTTTGCTCAAGAAAAGAGAAAAAGGGAGTCTCATAGAGAGCTGGGTGTCATCATGGTTGACTCAGTTATTCTTGATGTGAGACCACTCGGCCATACAAACCAAGCCAAGCAGGTACCTGACCTAAGTTGCCTGGCACGTGACTGGAGAGTTGACGTCCAGGCAAACCCAGTTTGCAGAATCAGAAAGATCTGGCGAGTCCAGGTTTACCTGCTGACTGGCAGCAGGAGCCTCAATGCTTCTTCATGCCTCTCATTCAGCTTCATTGTTTATAAATATGTATCACACCAATCTCCAAGAATGTTTGGGAAGAATAAGTGTGTATTACCATTCTAACTCTACACATCACTCAGTAGGTCTTCAATAAATAGTACTGATTTCATGTCTGTGTCATGTTAGAGGGTATTAAATTAAGCACAGCAAGGTTTTGGGTTCTAAGTCAGTGAGATTCCTGCTAGGGTACTAGAAAACAAAATTAAGTTAGAGCTGGCGAGAATCACAGAATGTGTAGATAGGCTGAGATCATCCAAAATACTTTTGCTGTATAACTGAAGGAAGCACACGTAGGGTTCTAGAAGGAAAGAGAGGTTTCTTTTAATTTTATTTATTTTTGTCAAACATTTTCTAGAAAATAAAATCAGTGAAGGGAAAATTGAAGTTTGTTGAAGAAAACCAGAAATCGATCTTTTTAGGCTACTGAAAATGAAGCAAGAATATCCTCAAAGATGACAAAAGATGTTACATCTTAGTGGAGTCATCTAACAAAGGACTCAACCACTGGGTAACAGTGAAAACCATTGAGATATACTGGTCTTAAGCCAAAACTGTCTGTTTTGCTGGTAAAGAGAAGGAAGAAGAATGAAGGGGTCAGGAAGGAACTCAGGGCTCAGGCTATCTTCCAGAGTTCACCAAAACTCCAAAAGGCAGTGACGACAGTGAAGCAACTGCTATACACTTAGGCAAATGCAGAAAGGGGAAGATTTCCCCCACCCACCCAAAAAAAGCACACTTTTTTTGAATGGTACATACATGACATTAACTTGCTACACATTCCTAGCTTATGAAAACTGTCTCAACAGTACTACTCTAAAGTGTGCAATTTTCCTTACATCATACCTGATTCCCTAGGAAACCTGAGCTAGGTCCATACATCTGACTTTCGCTCTATTCCCATGAACTGGCATTCAAACAGGGCTGTTTTAAGCACTCAGGAGTGTTCACCAGGCACAGCCATGGGATCAATTAACTGGGCATTTCAACTGCATAAACCTAAAAAGCACACATTTCATTTTGTTGATTCAGTAGATAAATGTGATTGATCTAGGTTTTCACCGAAGAAGTCAGAGAATAATTACAGAAAGAGGCCAAAGGGGAGAAACTGGAGAGATCTGGGACACTATCTGTAAGTAAAATGCACTTGTTACAACAGAATACGTATACGTACACCAGGTGAATTGACCAGGGATTCACTAGCACAACTTCAAAAACAAAATTAAGTATTCCACCACCACTGAAATGCTGCAATCAGCTTCCTTTTCTCACCATTAGGAAGGATTAGACAGAAGTCACTGCCAGGAATACTAAAGTACTATTCCTGGAGACAGTCAGGATGCATGAAGAGGGATTTTTTTTTTTTTTGAGGCTAGGTCTCGCTATTTTTGCCTGTGGAACTGCAGGCTCTTGTTGCCCGGGGTACCACAGACTCAAGCAATCCCCAGCCTCAGCTTCCCAGGTAGCTGGGATGACAGGCGCGCGCCACCACGTCCAGCTATTTTTTTGGAACTAGGTCTCGCTACGGGCCCCAGGCGGGACTCGAACCGCGATCCCTAGCCCCGGCCGCTTCATAGGCTGAAGCTTACAAGCACGAGCCACCGTGCCCGGCCTAGGAATATTTATTTTTAAGGCAACTAGAAATTTTATTGTCTGTCCCAGAGGAAAGCAAAATTATGCAAGGTGGCCACCAAGTCTGGGAATCAGGTAAACCCTTAGTAAATAGTTTACTGATGATATATTACAATGAGTGACAAAATAGTATTATCTAAATTTTTAGACTGAACGACCACCCTCTACAGAAAGCATCTTTGGAATATAAAGAAAAAAATATCTTGTTTTCCCCATAATTCTAAAGCTGTCATACTCAAATGAGGCACAGTGCAGCATTTCTCTCCATCCCACAGGCTCCATTCCCTTTACCAGGTGTTTATAACATGTTTATAACATGGGTCACTCACAGGAGATCAACACTGTCAGCATCAATATTTAGCAGCATTTCAAAACATTTTTTGTCTTGAATAAAAAGCACAACTATTCTTTTAGTCCAGTAATTTCATTCAGTCTTATTTCTGTGCATTACATCACCTTTTAACATTTACATAGATGGCAATTTCCCAATTTTTTTTTTTTTTAGGATAACCAAAAGACATTGGGGGTTTTGTTTTTCCACAATTAAAAAAGGAGCAGAGTCAACCGTGCATCCCTCCACAGAGCTCAGTTCCAGGTGCATGATGAAGATTCCATATCATCCCTTTAGTTCTCAGCTGCTTTCAGCAATAACTACATCGTTTCATAGCCTAAGAAAGGAAAAAACAGATGTGAAAAAACACAGCCTACCCAGATGTCTCAAAAGGAAAGGTTCTGTAGAATGTGGATACAAAAAAGGAGGCATCATTCTTGATAAAAGCAATGAATTGTAGATATAGCAACTCACAGCCAGAGATGCAGCCACTGCAATCTCATGGTCACCAAGAGGACAGATACTGGAGAACCTGAAATAGACCCAAGCAATAGCCTTGGGACTCTCAGATTTCTGGTACAGAGAGTCTGTCTGGGAGATGGGGGCAACTGGGTACTGCCACCATCAAGCACAAAAAGGATGCCCTGGTGGCAACACGGCAGTTAAAACTCACTGAGAGCTTGGGTTATATATGATTTGAAATCCAGCCAGGTCTTCCTTTCCTATAAAGGCTTGAGACACATGCAGAGAAATCTTAGATAAGTGTAGGTGGTCCTTCTTTTGAAAGAAGAGTCTGCATCAACTCTTTCTACTCAACAGTTTTCATATCAATTCATCATTTAAACTGAAAAAGACCACTGAAAGCTATTGCAAATAGCTTCTAACTGGGACATGGCACCAATACTACACGTACAATTGAATGAATGGCATCTTCCTGGTTCTTCCACTGGGTAGGCTCAGTATGCTTCTTTGGACTGAATAGGCGTGATCTTGTTTGAAAAGAGTGTGTAAACATAGGGCCAGATTTTGTTGGTTTCCGTGCCAGAAAATTGGTGGAGCACTCCTCGGCTCCTGAAAAATAAACAAAGGCATTTTAAAGGTTCCTTTTAACATATTATTAGGGCATATGAAGCTCCTCAGTGTGGTGCTACCAGGATCTTATGATCTGATTAGCAATCTTTATTGCTAAGGCCAAGAAAGTCCCTGCCAATGATGCCAACACCCCGACTAGATACACCAAAATAAGGTCAGAGCTTTTTCAATTCTGGAAAGCTTGCCACTTTTCCTTCTCTTCTTTAGAAGAAACAATCAATAACATAAGGACAATTACAGGTGAGCTTCAACATAAATTGACAGGACAATCATGACAAATGTTTATTAAAAACCCTTAATACTTCTAAAGTGAGGTCATGAAACTCTATTACATCATAAATATGGTGGGAATACCTGGCTTACTAGAATATTTAGGGGCTACAACATCAAATCTCAGTGGATGGAGGTTGTAAACTATTGTCCAGCATCTAGTCACAAATAGGCTTAGCTTGGCTTACATGCTGTTAAAAAAATTTTTAATTTATTGTCAAAATAAAAGTTGCATATTTTTGGTCACAGGTGCCATGGTAGTGGGAGGCATATAGGGATTACACAAGGGGGGCGAAATCATAGTGTATAAAAAAGGACAATGATGTAAGCAAATAAAATTAATCTTAAAGGCAGAGGGGATGTTGGGCATTTCTTTTTTCCCCACATTTTTCCCTAGATTTCTGCTTCTCTTGAATAACAAAGGTCACTGGCCATATACAGCCTGAGTGGAACTGCAGTAACAATTGCCTAGAGCAGCACAGGAGCTGTCCAGATCTACTGTCACTCAACTGCCCAGCTTTTTATATCCCCTGCCAGGCTTGACACTCATCCCTGACTGGCCTTACAGACAAGTGAGTTTGCAAGCTGTACTTCACACATTTGGATTTTCTTTGTTAAACTCCCTCCAGACATATGGAGGTCAAAAGTCCCTTTAATCTTCCATCCAACTCAGATATTTACATGTTCAAGTGTCAAAATGTAAACCAATACTTCCGTCACTTAAGATAAATGAGGGAGGAAGTCTAGATGCAGTTTAATGACCAAGCAGAAATAATCTGGTTTCAGGCCTTACGTTATAAAGTTTCAGCATAAAAATATTGGACTTTGTTTCCTGCACAGAACCCTAACAATTAACCTGACTTCTGGAGAGGTCAACTAGACCTTGAGAGTCTACCTTACTTCAAAAACTTCCCACAAAGTGTCACCCCATGCTGCAAAAATATTGAAGAATGCTCACTTGTATAGCTCAATGACTGGCTTTGCCACATCCTTGTACTGTCTTAATCTGGCAGCAACTGCTTCGGGTTTATCATCCTCCTGCTGAATTAACGGTTCACCAGTGATGTCATCAATCCCCTGCATATACCAGAGAAATCTGTTAATAGGGTCAAAGGTTGGGGCTTTCTAAAGTTTAAAACTGTGTTCACCTTTGGTTCCTACCACATGATCCATTAAGTTTGGGTGACAATAGGTCATTGAAAAAGAAAAATAGTAAGTGTATAAGTAAATAGGTCATTGAAAAAGAAATAACATTAACTGTAAATCAACCTTATTTTGTGAGAGCTGATAATCCATTTTATTAATCTCTTAAACCTTTCTAAACATGTCATATTGATAAATGGAAACTTCAATTCACAGTGTAAAGTTCCATGCATATATATTTTTTTTTCCTTGTGTATTCTTTTAAAAAGAAAAACTGGTAAAACCACCAATTAGTTTTAAATTACAAAGATCATTTCCACAAATTAAAGTCTCTTTTTAAACGGGTAAAAATAAACCCACGTTAGGTGCCATTACCTAAAAACAAACAAACTTGGCACAAAGTCATTCTGGTTCTTAGATGCTCTGAAAACAACCTCATTTTCCAGGGCCTGAGTTCAGACATGGAAAAATAACAAAATGTGTCAAAGAAATAACTGGTACTTTAGAAAAAAAAAAAAGTACAAATCTCTGAGCAGCATAGTCTCTTGTATTCCAAGAGTGCAAATCCTCACCCAGGATAAAAGGACATTGCTCCAGAATGAGATCAGTGGGCCAAGCATCAACCAATGACTTGGTTGCAACAAGAGGCGTTCAATTCCCCAAAAAAGGGAAGAAAATACAAACTGGGGGAATTTTAGTCTTGTCTCTGCTAGATTTCAAGTCCTATCATGCAGCTTTTGTAAGGTTGATGGCAGGTTATTTTACTAATTCTACTAGTGATTTTTTTTGTTTTGTTTTAAAGACTAGGTCTTGCTATTTTTGCCTGTGGAACCGCAGGCTCACGTTATCCAGGTACCATGGACTCAAGCAACCCCTAGTCTCAGCTTCCCAGGTAGCTGGGATTACAGGCACGTGCCACTACGCCCAGCTATTTTTTTCTTGTAGGTCTTGCTACATTGCCCCGGGCAAGAATCAAACGGCAGTCCCTGGTCCCCGCCATGGCTTCCTAGACTGTCATTTACAGGCATGCGCCCCTGTGCCCCGCTAGTGACTTGTCTATTTTACACTTATGAGTTTACTGCTACTACTTAATTATCACACTTCAATTCTGTGGTGGTCAACCTTGGACACAGCAGGAGAGATGGAAAGTGGGGAAAGCCACTCCTTTGTTTTACAAATAGCTGCAAAGCTCAGAAGCAATTTCAAGAAGAGCAAAGCACCAGTAAGTGCTTCCAGAAAGAACAATGCCAGGGAAATAGCAACCCTTCTTCCTGAGGAGCTGGGCCATGGCAGCAGGTATGGCCCAGACTAGCACTTTCATGGCTGTCTTTGAAGTAGCATTGTAACTGCAGGTGTTCTTTTAGAGACACGAAGTGTTTGGGAAGGACTTCAGGGGTAAAGCTTCTCAAATTTTATGAAAATCTTTCCATCAGCAAGTCAAGACAGAGTCAACCTGTGAAGCATTTATACTAGACTTCAGTGATTTCAGTGCTCCCATCTACTTCTTGAAATGGAACGATGAAAGATATCTAACAAAGGTATTCCAGAACATCTTACATCTTGAACATGTACCTTTAAGTGAATTTAATTTTATGTAAATGTATGGGTATTATATACTTTGAACTTCTTCTAAAGATAATCATTTTATTCTGTCCCTACCCCCTGTTACTTCCTAACTCCCACTATTCATGTGACCCCAATCTCAGTCCCAATCATCTTGCCAGCCCAAGATATACCGTACATATCTTTATCCTTGCTCTTACAATCCTGGAAAGCATATATAACTATTCAAACAAAGAAGAATGGTCGCTGGTTTACAAAAATGGGGCTTTGTGCCATATGGTTCTCATTGAACAACATGTCTCAGAGAGATACATGATTTAAATCATTCATTTCACTGACCACATATAATCCCAAAATGTAGCTGTTCTCTAAATTTAAGCATCTGCTTTATTCTATTTTCAGAGTTAGTTGTTTATGTCTGTTGCTATAGCTTTCACTGCCATAAGCATGTACCACTATAGTGGGTTCATTAAATATATCAAAAAACTTAATGTACATTACTGTTTTTACAAACTTTTTACTTTGTATGTCCCTAGTAAAGACAAGGCTTTTCTTCCAGATCACAAACTAGTAATGACTTTACTTTGCATTCCTTAATCAGTAGTGAATGTCAATTTTTGAGACTATCTGTTGACCTTAGAGATTTGCTTTTTTTCAAGTCTATTAATATCCTTCATCCACTTTGCAACTGAAATGTTTTTTCCTGTACCCTGTCAATTTGTAAAAACAGTTTGTATCTTCTTACATGCACATGTGGTGGGTTGAAGTCCAGATTATATACTCTTCCACTGGGAGGGTGGATCCAACGCCGACTAAGACGATCTTTGAGCGTTTCAAATGGAATGTTCAAAATGATCACCAGGTCCAGGTCACAAATTTTGTCCAAGGTTTCAGCCTGAACTAAAGTCCTGGGAAAACCTACATGCAAAAAAATAAATAACCTGTATTAAATGCAAGAAAGTTCTCAATTGTAATTAGTTAGTGAAATGTTAACTTAACATGTAATCCAGCATGGTGTTACGCGCCTGTAATCCCAGTTGCCTGAGAGGCTGAGGCAAGGGATCACTTGAGAGTCCACAGGTTCGGGACTATCCCAAGCAACAGAGCAAGACCTAGTCTCAAAAAAAGAGAAAAACCTTAACATGTAGCCCATGTTTCAGTGTGGATCGTAATACATGCAGAAATGAGAGAATATATTTAGGAATAGTTGATTCCATGAAGTAAATTTCTAAAAATTGTTGAATCTAAAATTAACATTTAAGCAGGGCGTGGTAGCACGTGCCTGTAGTCCAAGCACTGGGAGGCAAATGGTCTGGGATTAGTTGAGTTCACGGGTTCGAGACTACCCAGAGCAACAGAGCGAGACAGTTTTAAAATAAAATTGATGATTAACTGTTTTTCTTTCCTTTAATCTTTCTCACTGCTTGTTGTTATATTTGACAAAAGGATTACTCTTAATTATAGTGGGGGGAGGGAGATAAAACTGAACTTTCTCTACAGATAGCTTGAGAAGCACAGTTTTAGGTTTCCCTTGGACTTTATTTTCTAATTTCTCCCAAAAAAGGAAAATTACCCTGTGCTCCTTGTAAATTTTGAAGTTGCTTATTACAAAAGGGACATACATTAAGTTGCATCTCTGCATCTCTTCCCCAAAGGGACAAAAGAGCAAAGAACCAAACATGGGGAAGACAAAACAAGTTCAAATGGGTGGACAGAAAAGCTTATCTGACAGGACACATTTCCTTCCTCCACACCCACTCTCCAACTCAGCATCCCTCTGACAGAAAGTCTCTGCAGGTTGCAAGCTACACTGGAATGCTCATGGCAGGTTTTCTTTTGTAGCCAGAAGGAGGGATTTCCTTCTAGTCTATAGTTGCTAATTCTTTTAGATTGAATTTATATAGGGACACCAAGAACAGTACACACAATTGAATGAATGATATCCTTCTGGTTCTCCCACACGGCGGGTTTCTTCTCATTCTATTGCGGCCCCCCTCCCCCATGAAATAAAAGACCAATCAAAAAAATAAATGAAATTTCTGTTAAATCAGCTATGGTGACTTTGGGGGAAGTAAAAGTTCAAATTATTTCTGCCTAAGGTCAAGTACACTAACATCTGGGGCAGCAAAGTTCAGCAAATCGTGGGTAGAATTGAAGTGTGATGCTGGGTAGTTTTCCACTTGGTGACCACTTAACCTTATTATAAAATTCCAGATTGTTCAGTGAAATTTTGTGAGCTCTGTAAACATGTAACATTCCCAGCATATAAAATATTGATTGTCTTAACACATCTTCTCTTTTGATTACTAAATTCAAATGAGAACTGAATTCTTGTACTGGGGCTTCATAGTGTTGGGTCCATCATGATGCTATCTGGGTCCCCATGAGGCAAGACTTGGACCCTTTAGGCTGCCAGAGCTCAATTCAATCTATGTCTACACAGAACAGGGGTGTAGAGAAAGGACCTTAGAAGAGTCCAGGGAAAAAAAACCCCAAGAAGCTTCACATGTCCCATCAAATTCCTATTTTAATACTACACATGTGTTCAACCTGGTCTTCCCCTCCACCTTTCTCTCCACAGTGGTTCACTATAGATGAGACTGAAGGTGTTAGAGAATCTGGCAGTGTCAGCTTCAGCCTAAATTCCTGTACACTGAGCAGCAAAGCCAGGCCTAGACGATGAGACTCATGGGTGTTGCCTCCATCCTGGTATATGGGACACTAATACTGAAATGCCAGTCAAGCCAGGGCAGTGAGCCATCCACATAAAGGTGCTCTTACAAGGACTGCCAGGCCCTGGTGTCCCTGAATAACCCTCTCTCTACAGTTTCAGGCTGACAACTAGTATTAGCAGGATGCCTGTTTTGGCCAATATCAATATCTATGTTCTTTCCCCCAAATCTCTTCCAAAGGAAAAGATTTTCTAAAGCAGTAACTTCCAAAGTGCTCTTCCTTGGATTACAGAAAAATAGAAATGCTATTTGCTATTATTCCTTGCTCTTTCTTTAAGAATCAGTTTTGGAAGGTACATTTTATAAAACAAAATTATGTGCACATAATTTATACAATTTTAGAGGTTGTTCTCGTAAAGAAGCCGTATGGCTTGTATCGCTGCTCAACACCCTGAGTAGCTTTGCTGCTTGTTTTTTGAATACAAGTTGAGGGATGAGAAAGGCACTAGGAAAGAGTAGGCAGCATTAAAAGATAATTTAACAGTGTCCCCAGTAAATGAAAATCAAATCTTGTTGGCAAAACTTTCCTTGTCTATACAGGAACCTGTCTTATTAAATAACCACCTAGAGGGCTCAGCTCCTTATCTATTCTGACTCTGGGGCCCTCTGGAGGAATGGGTGGGAAATGCAGCTGCAGAATAAAACTAGGAAGCAATTGATTTCAAAAGTATGTTGGAGTAGTGAGTAGTTCTCCCACCCCCCCTTTTTAGACTAGGTCTCACTATTTTTGCCTGTGGAACCGCAGGCTCACGTTGCTCAGGGTACCATAGACTCAACCAATCCCCAGCCTCAGCTTCCCAGGTAGCTGCACCGTGCTACCACACCCAGCTGTATTTTTTGGAACTAGGTCTCAATACGTGTCCCAGGTGGGACTCGAACCGGCCATGGCTTCCTAGGCTGCTGCTTACAGGCAGGCACCACCATGCCCAGCCCAGTTCTTTCCTCTTGAAGCTGTTAATGGCCACCAAGAATCAATTCTTTTGATACTAGGTCAATGACTTATATTCTCCCATTGTCAAGGTAGGTTAAATATATACGGAAATAGAGAAACCTGTGAGTTAAGTGGAAAAGTTGTGCTTTTCCACAACAGAAATGTTATTCCCAGTATCAAGGTTCTCCCTTGATGGGCATATCAAATCACCAAGGAAGGGTTAATAGAACAGAAGAAGTTGTGGATGCCCAGATTCCACCCCATATTTATATATGGAATATGCACTCTTCCAATATTTCCTCATGAATTGATGAACAAGCACCCAATTTCTCAGTGGCAGCAAAATAAGTGCAATGTTAAGTACTAGATATCTGCTGGCAGGGAGAGCTTAAGACCACTTCCAAGAAGGTATACATCTTCTGTATCAGTTCACTGAGAAAGAAGGTCCAAATTGAAAGGTCAGTTAGAAGGCATTGGGAGTCTCCACCCAGTGAGAGCCTCAAAGATACTGAGTAACTTCCCTAAGGACATCACCCAATCCAAACTTCACCCTCTATGTAACAGCTTCAACCTCGCCCACCATCCATCCACTCCAACCTCACCTTGTCCACCATAAAATGTCAGTTCCTCATACCTAGTTCCATCCTCCAGATCCCTGCCCCTATAAAAAAAAGCAGCTACCCCACCTCAGTGAACCTCGCCCAGGAAGGCAGTAATGAAGACTTTATTTTACTTGGCCTGGCTTCTTCTGTTCTCTCCTTTCTCATATCCTTTCACAAACACATTTTTTCAGGTTCAATTAGTATCTTACATCACCTGTTTGTGCCATTTCGCCCAGAATTTTGCCTTTAAAACAAGCGGCATGGCAGGGAAGATAGCCAGGAATATTAGTAGAAAACACTACTGTCACCAGAAGTCAAAGATTTGATGCCAGTTGTGGTTCCAAAAATTAAGGAGAAGCAGCTGTAAGCAGATGCAGTCAGGAGTCAGCATAACGTATTAGTGATTGGCATGGGGCACTGGAATTAGACACACCTGGAATCAATCCCAGATAACCCAGCCGTGACACTGAGAATATTCACAAGATCTCCCTGATCCTTAGTTTGCTCCGATATGAAATAAGGATGTGTTAATTTGCTAGAGCTATCAAATCAAGCTATCAAATCAGGCAGCCAAAACAACAAAAAAAATTTTTTAGGTCCTAAAAAGACTCAATGTCCAAAATCAAGGTGTTGCAGGGTTGATTTTTTTTTTTTTTAAGGCTAGGTCTTGCTATTTTTGCCTGTGGAACCGCAGGCTCTCAGGGGTACCCAGACTCAAGCAATCCACAGCCTCAGCATCCCATGTAGCTGGGATGACAGGCACGCGCCACCACGCCCACCATTTTTCTGGAACTAGGTCTCGCTACAGGCCCCAGGCGGGACTCGAACCGCTTCATAGGCTGAAGCTTACAAGCACGAGCCACCCTGCCCGGCCTTTGCAGGGTTGATTTCTTAGGAGGCTTCTCTCCTTGGCTTGCTAATGGCCACCTTCTCCCTGCGTTTTCCTGTCCTCTAGGTTCGTTGTATCCAGATTTCCTCTTATTTCCAACCATACTACAGGTCCACTGTATTGATTTCATTTTGACCTAGTTACCTCTTATAGACCTTATTGATGTCAGTCATATTCTGAGGTGAGGAGGTGCAGGGGGAATGGTTAGGACATAGACATGAATTGTGTTGGGGAGGGACATTCATTCGACCTACAATAAAGTGTGATGACTACTTGCTTAGGGCAGTTTTGAGGATTAAAACAGGAATAAAGTATGAAATATTTAAGGTGCTACTTTACAACCATCCCCATGTAGGTAGGCTCATGGTCAGTTCTAGAAGCTAAAGATTTGTCACAGGTTTTGGCATTGGCAGCATCTTCGTAGAATTCTTAATGATGAACAGGGGAAAAAACAGGCAGCAAAGAAACAGAGAGAGAGAGGGAGTTTCAAGTTCTCTCTAATTCTCCTTTGTGGTCTCCTCATGCTCTTCTCTTCATAGGTGATGCTGTCCTGTCATCCCTGCCCTTCTAAGCCCAAATGTCCACACTTAAGCATGCAAATAATCCACTGGCCAGGGCATGTACAATCATTGGGAGGGCACAATATCACAGGTGCTGGTCATATAGGCTAATTGGCGGAAGGGTAAAAGACCTGATAATTCATTTGCTCTACAGATCCAAATCGCTAGACATAATGGGAGCTCAGTAAGTGGCTATTGCTGGTAGAGATTTTGGGGCATTCAGCTGCTTTCTCAATTAAAGGCAACAGAAAGGAACCTGCCACCTGCCAACTCACCCACCTTTAATTACTTTGAGATTTACGATCATGAGTTTTGTAGTCATTGACACTCTGTGTTCTCTGCCACCTTTTCAGCTCAGCACTTTCAGTTGTCAGTCACGCAGGGTACACTGACCAAAAAAGCTCAGCCTCAGCAAGCTTAGAACCTAGCATAGCATAAGTGCCACTGCAGGAAGCTTGGCCCTACTCAGGGCTTATCTGATTGTCCCTTCATCACCTATTGATAGGGTGTGCTCTCCCCCCCCCCTTTCTGTTTAAGATTGCAGATTTTAAGGACAGGTAATGTTAAAATGGGGGAATGACCTTAGCTGGAATTTTTCTTTAGGGGGATGCAGGGGGAAGAAAGAGGTGAAATAGTTAAGGTGAAACAGATTTCCTGGAAGGCGGGAAATTAGGGTATATAAAGGGTGTGCAAACAAAGAGAGGGAATTTGATGCAAATTTAAATATGGAGACTGGATAGAGAGCGAGGTTTAGTGGAGGAGGGATGGGAATCGACCATCTTGTAAAGATGTGAGCCATGTGAGCTTGGCCACGTGGCCACTGAGGGCCTTTAACCCTCGGCTGGCCCAGGCTGGCAGCATGTGTGCTGAAAGCAGTTAAGGAGTTTGCAGATTTAAACTCCGTGTTGGAGTTTGCTTTGCTGAGTTTGATTTGTGTTTGAAAAAAGCCGTGCAAAAGTTAGGCCTGAGAAGAAAGTGAACTTTGCTGGTTTAGCACCATGGAGTTCCTGCTACCTGAAGGTGACAAGGAGAAGACAGCGTGGAAGACAACGAGGAGCATTCAA
>PVHY01012393.1:20004-44807 GCA_004024945.1 Uropsilus gracilis | reverse complement strand
CTGGATGTACCTAGAAGAAATCATTCTAGCAGAAACGAGTCAGATAGAAAGGGACAGAAACCAAATGGTTTCACTAATATATGGTCAACCAAATGAAACTGCACAAGGGGAGAATGGGGACCAGCTGGAGTGGGTGGGAAGGGGAGGCGGTGGGTGACCCCCAGGGACTGAAATGATGTGAAATATATATAAATAAAAATATTATTTAAAAAAAAAGATATAAAGTCAGAGAGTTGGAAGACTGATAAAAACTATTCTTGTTCAAATCTGGCCCGTGATTGCTCTCAGGTAGGATGTTCTGGACCCTGGAGATAGCTGCTAAAAGACTCACCCCTAACTGGGGTCTGTCTGCCTCTCTTCCATGTATCATATCTTTGCTAGGTTCCTCTGTCAAAATTCTACATGTTTATTGGTCAAAACTGCCTCTTTTCTGTCTTCATCATTGATGTGCTCCAGTAATTCTATAGCAGTTTCTGCTCCTCTTTCTAGTCAGTCTTTCCAAAATATGCAAAGACCATGACCAGGTCATCTGAGCACTTTGAACAGTTACCTGAATCTTCAGGGGGTGGTTCCCTCATTGCTCTTACTGTAGACTCTTAGCTGCTCTCAGAGGCTGCTTCTCTCTGAATCATAGCTCCTTCTGGGGAAACAAGTCTGATTTCTTCTCTTGACTCTCTTCACATGTGAGATTTATCCATCCTCAATCCATGTTTTCAGATCTTATGACAACTGAACATCTCACCTTCTCTCACTCTTTTCTTAAGTGTCATTAGACCTCCATGCACCGCCCTTTTACTTTTTCAAAATCATAATCTTCTCTATTTTCTTCCTTTGCATGTCTGAAAGACATCAACCTCTCTCTTAAGAGATGCTTTCTCTTCAGCTTATCAACTTCTTCCTGTGCACTTCATTTTCACTTTCCGTGCACTCCTGTCTGGTTGATAAGTGTGAAAAACACGATTCCCTGCTACTCTAGTGTCTTCTTGATCTTCAGAGCACTCTGATTTCTAGAGATGGGAGGCTTCAGATATGGGCCCAAAATGTCCTCTTCATGGTCACATGTGCACTGGGATTATTTCATTCCTTCTCTATTTCATTCCAAGATAACTCATTTTCATTCTTTTTCCCACTTTTCAGCAAAACCCACCACCCTTGCATGAGAGAAGTCATATAAAGCCATGGTCAGTGCTTACATAATTATAATAAATCCAGGAACAGCATGAAATTGCATATTGGGAGCCAGCATACTAGTTAGATAATTGTGGTTATCTCCAGTTCCCTCCCAAACCCTGAAGTCAAAAATAACTGAAGTCAGTTAGCAGGCATGGGAGAGTATTTTGTCACTGCATCTTAGAGATTGAACAATAACAATTTAAGCCACAATCCTGCATGTTAGTATTCTATTATGTATGAAACTTAGCTTTATTCCCCCTTCAGCTTGAAGTCTCTGCCTCCACATACCATGAGAAACACAATGAAGCAGCAAATATCATTCTGCATACTCGCGCCTAAAATGATATAATCTCGGACACCATCTGGCCCCCAACATAGTATCAACGCCAAGTTTAAAGCCAAATGGTTGATCAAATGTCCCAAAACTGATGAATGACTGAAAAAGATATGGTATATTTATACAGTGGAATATTACACATCAATCAAAGAAGACGAACAAGGAGTTAGAAAGAATCATGTTAGCAGAAATAAGTCAGAAAGAAAAAGAAAAACATGGGATGGTCTCACTTATATGAACGATAGAGGGGAAACAAATAAATGGACAAGAACAATTTAAAACTGTCAACAGAACTGAAGCATAGAGCAAGAGCGGGGGGGGGGAAGTAAAATCAGGGGAGGGATAGACACAAGAGATTAAGATGGTTCAAGGGTGATAAGGTGGTAGGAGAATGTTGGGGTAGACAATGATGTAATATAGCTTACATACACACACAGATATATATAGGTTCAATCAATAAAATAATAAATAAAAACAAATAAGTAAAGTCAAGTGGCTGAGACTAGCACCAGGTGGGCAACAAAACCAACCACTTCTGTGACTACTACCTTTAGGCAGTGATGCCCCACCCAGGTGGCAAAATCATGCTCCCCACTTATTGAACCTAAGGTTTAAAACTACCCCAGAGCAAGACTATTCCACTTGCTACCTGTTCATCTGTGTCAACATCTCCTGGCTCCAGGTCCGTGCAATAGGTTTAACAGAGCTGTAGGGCACCCAAGGAATGATACCCATCTCCCCAGGTCCCACCATGTTCTGAGAATCACCTCAGCGGAGCAAACAGAGATCAGAAAATCACTCTTTTTTTATAATTTATTTTATTTTACATCATTATCTACCTGGGTTCTCTCACCACCTGATCACCTGTGAACCATCGTCTTAATCTTTTGTGCCTATCCCTCCCTCAACTTCCTCCCTCCCCCCTCATGCTCTGTGCTTCAATTCTGCTCAAAGTTACTTTTAAATTTTTCTTGTCCATTTGTTTGTTTCCCTCCATCTCTCATAAAAGTGAGACCACCCATATTTCTCTTTCTTTCCAGCTTATTTCTGCTACCACATTCCCTTCTATCTCCATCCATGTTGCCATGAATGACATATTTGTCTTTTTGATGGAGAAATAATCCTCCATTGTGTACATAGACCACAGCTTTCTGTACCACGTGCTTATTTGGGGGGCATTCGTGTTGTTTCCATAGCCTGGCTGTTGAGAATAACATTGCAGTAAACGTCTGGGTACAGGTGTCTTTTGAATTAGAATTAGAAAATCACTCTTATTGACAGTGAAGTTGTTCTGGAATGTGACCTCTCCAGGTGTGCCTGCCAGTGAAGCCCTTGCACCTGCTACTTGCTCATCCAATTGTGCACTGACTTGGACAGTCAATGCTTCCCTGGTCCCAAGAGAGACAGAGACCAGCGTTGGGCCCTAGACCTAGGATTTCTGCCACTAAAGGCTGGGGTGCATGTTACCTCCATGGGTCTCAGCACTAACCAGATCTCTGAGAGGGTGAGAACCCGTGATTGTGTGACTGCCAAGGAAATAGACAGCTTCTGATTCTCTTTCCAGCCCTGAACTGCTTTCCAGTTTCAACCTCTTGCCACTAAAACCCCGAAACTCTGAAAGGCTTCATCCCATCAACCTCTATTTCTAAAGTTCTGCCTCAAACCTCTGCGCCAGCCATTCTATTCTACATTAGCCTCACTGACCTTCCTGCCTTTCTTCTCCTTTTACCCATTATTGGTTCCCCCCAATATCTCTGGACCTCTGGACCTGGTGTCCCCTTAAACTTAAGCACCATTGGAAGCACTATTTATTTATAATTGCAAGGACATCGAAGCAACCGAAATGTCCCCAGACAAATGGCTGAACGGATGTGGTGCACATCCACAGTGGAATATTATGCATCAATTAAAAATGACAAATTGGATGAATTTATGATCACATGGATGGACCTAGAAGAAATCATATTAGCAGAAACAAGTCAGAAAGAAAAAGACAGAATTCAAATGGTGTCACTAATATATGGGACATGGGAAAAACAAACAAAAGACCGGGAGGAAAAGTCAAAACCAGCTGAAAGCCAAACTGAAGTCCACAACTTGGGGGTGGGGGTGGGTGAGGGAGGGATCAATCAGGGAGGGGAGAGCCCCAAGGGTTGCAAAGATGTGAAATATAGATATATATCATTTAATTAAAAAATAAAATAATTATTTTTGAAAATTAAATCTGCACCCAAACTTTTCAAAAATAAAAAATAAAATAAAACAAAATAATCAGTACATAAATTCATTATTTAAAAAAAAAACCTTAAGCCCCAACCATCTCAATCCATGCAGCTTACTCAGGCAGCCCCTAACTCCAATCATGTAAACACTAGAGCATCCTCCGGCCTCGGGCCAGAAGAGGGATTAACCAAGACAAACTTATCACATATGCCACTCATAGAAAGACATTTCTCTTTAATCCATGAGCCAGCCCTAGCATGTTTCGTCCCCTCTCTGATTGCTCGCCCTGGGCATGAAACGGTCTGGCTTCTCCAGTGGGGACAGTTAAACTTAAAAGACCTTCATCTGGCATATCATGGGGACCCTGGGGACAGCAAATATTATTTCACACGTATCAGGAGCCTTTGGCTCCCTGATGCTTCCCACTGATCGCACTCTCACTACTTGCATGCCTTGTACAGCCCCTGCTGGCACCTCTGGATAGTTTCACTATGATA
Organism: Uropsilus gracilis; assembly: GCA_004024945.1. Taxonomy (NCBI): domain Eukaryota; kingdom Metazoa; phylum Chordata; class Mammalia; order Eulipotyphla; family Talpidae; genus Uropsilus; species Uropsilus gracilis. The sequence continues at coordinate 40,577 of PVHY01012393.1, read as the reverse complement.
TGATGCTAATAAGCATTATATAAAAGTCTATTAAATTTATCTAATGGCTGCCATGCTGGTCCCCTAATGACACGGCAGATAAGAAGACCCTTAAAGATTAAATGCTTCTAAGAAAGTTCCAAATTGTTCCCCTCTGTGGACTGTGGTTTAAATAAACCAACTTAGCGACTAAGGGATTTTTCCTCACAACCTCAACCTTCTGTGCTCAAACTAGAGGTTTTATGTAGGGAATCACTTTACTTAGAGATGCACCTTCGAGTATTCAGACTGATCACCTCATTTGCTCTTATGTTTTCCCATCTCTGCTTCCTGTGGCCTTTCCTTCTGGTGTCACTTTTGACTTCAGATTCCACAGATAATTGAGATCAGTCAAATTTGTCTTGGTTGAGCTGAATTATTTCACTTAGCAAGATGCCCTCATGGTGCACCCATGTTGTTGAAAATGACATGCTTTCCTTTTTTATGACAGACTAATATTTCACATACATATATAGCCACATTTTTCTTGTCCATTCCCCAATGGAGACTTCCGTTGATATTTGGCAACATTTTCATATTGATGACTGTGGATACTGCTACAAGGAACAGGGGGTTGCAGATATTTTTCAGTGATTCATTTCCTTTGTGTGTATATATGCATAAGAGGGGTTGCTCAGGCCCACATTGCCCGGGGACTCAAGTGATCCCCAGCCTCAGCATCCCAGGTAGCTGGGATTACAGCCGTGTACCATGATGCCCAGCTATTTTTTGAGAGTAGATCTCACTATGTTGTCCTGGGCGGGTCTCGAACCCACAGACTCAAGCAATTCCTAGTCTCAGCCGTGCTCTAGGCTGAGCTTAAAGGCACGTGCCACCATGCCCAGCTTCTAATTTTGATTTTTTTTTAATCAGTTTTGATTTTTGATTTTTTGAGAAAACTTGATACCATTGTCCCTAGTGGGTCTGTAACCTGACAGTGCCACCGACAGTGTACAAGACTTCCCTTTCTCCATGAACTGATCAGTGCTTATTAGCTCTAGTATTTTTTACAGACAGCTATTCTAAGAGGTATGAAGGGATACTTCATCATAAACATCTTTCACACCTGTTGTACGTGTGTGTCTTCTTGCTAGGGGGAAAACAGAGTGGGGAGAGCAGGTATAACCCAGTTAGTGAGTCTTATCTCATGTACTTTAATATCTTATCTCATCTACTTATTGTTCATATGTTCATATGGGGCAAGACCCAAAAGCAGACAAACAGAAAAAGATTTTTAAAGAGAATTTTTTAAGTATTTAATTACTCAGGGGGCAGAGAAACAGGAGAGCTAAAACGAGAAGAAGAAAACTCATTGAACAGCATGGGACAAGATCCAAACAAACAAAAGAAAACCCAAGAACCAGACCCCCCCTGTGTTCAGTCTTTTTAATCTTCACATGGTAGCTCACCGGTAGTTACCAGCAGCTTCCCATCAGGGAGTTTCAGGTAGGGAGTCTGGGAAACGCCACCTTCTACCATTGAGTTGGCTGCTGAGAGCTTGGATTTTGCTCTTACATCTCAGGAAAGATGTCTATTCATGTCCCTGCTTATTTTTCAGTTGAATCATTTGACTTCTTGTTGAATTATGAGTTCTTTATATGTTATGAATATTAGCCCCTTATAACATAGATGGCTGGCAAAAATGTTATCCCAACATTCAGGTTGCCTTTCATTCTGTGATCCTTTATTTTCCTGTGCAGACTATGATGAAACACATGTCTATTTTTACTTTTATTGCTAGTGGCTTAGATGCCATACCCACAAAATCTTTGTCAAGAATAATCTTGAGGATCCTTTTCCTTATGTTTTCTTCTTGGGGTTTTACCATTTGAGGTCTTACTGTATGTCTTTAATCCATGATAAGTTTTGTGACTCATTTAAGAAAGGACTCCAATTTCTTTTTTCTATGTGGATATTCACTTTTCCCATTTCCATTAGCTGAAGAGACTATCTTTCCCACTGAGAAGTCTTTTATCAAATATTAGTTAAACATGTATGCATGGATTTACCTTTAAGTTATCAATTCTGTTCCACTGATCTATTTTATGCCAGTACCATAGCACCATACTATTTGTTTTATATATTTTTTTTATTTTGTACAATACATGATTGTATAATTGTTGATCTCCATAGGATTACCCCACCCCACCACACTCCCTCTGGTCTCATTGCCTCCTTTCTTTTTGTTTTTGTCCATGTTTAGCCCTTTAGTCTTTTTGGTCTTCCTCTTTTATTTTTAATATCTTCATTGGCCATTCCGAGCGCCTTTGGCTTGTTTCTTGTTTCTTGATGACTGTTCTTTCTATTGTTTTCTGTCTCATTTTGCTGCTTCATCCCATTATGTTTCAGGTCTTTAGCTTTGGAGATCCGATTCTCAGTCTTGTTATTTGGTAGAGCTGCTCCTCCATGGGGACAGTCTTTGGCTGATGGTAGGTCTCCAAGTCTTCTTTTTAGGATCTTTGCTGTTAGGCCACTGCCATTTTTTTTTTTTTTTTTTTGGAGACTAGGTCTTGCTATTTTTGCCTGTGGAACCACAGGCTCATGTTGCCCAGGGTACCACGGACTCAAGTGATCCCCAGCCTCAGCTTCCCAGGTAGCTGGGATTACAGGCATGCACCACCATGCCCAGCTATAATTTTTTGGAACTAGGTCTCGCTACGTGCCCCAGGAGGGACTTGATCTGCGATCCCCAGCCCCAGCTGCTTCATAGGCTGAAGCTTATAGGCACGAGCCACCGTGCCCGGCTACCACCGCTATTCTGTAGGCATCCATCCTTTGGAGCAGGAGTGTGCTGTTCTTTGTTGACTGCATCTCTGTGCCAGGTTTATAGTCGTAGCTCCCCAGTGATTGGTATGCAAAAGTCTTTCTCATGTTTGTTCTCACAGTTCATTGCTCTGAACTTGCCTTGCTCTTTTTGAGTCCCGCCTTAGAGGCTTTTTTTTTTTTTTAAGTCTTTCTTGATATTCTTTGTCTCTTCTGTTTCTTTGGTTGAAGTTTTGTCTGGATGTACTTATTGCTGGTGTGGGCAGCTCGGCAGAGTGGAGGCTAACCAAGAGGGGTCTGTGGTGAATCACTCCCCACAACTCCCCCGCCCTCCTGCACACTGCACTCTGCTTCTCAGCAGGCCTCAGGTGTGCGGGCCGGCTGCCCCAGCTGTTCCCAGAAGCAGCCCCCAGCCACTCCCCCTCCCCACCACATGGGGGGGTGAGGACCGGTCACACAGCAGGCGTAGTGGCAGCCGATGTCCGAGCTGCCATACTATTTTAATAATGATAACTTTGTGATATAATTTGAAATCAGAAAGGATATTTTCTCTAGCTTGCTTTTTCTCAGGATTGCTTTGGCTATTCTAGGTATTTTATGATTTTAGGATTTTTTTCTATTTTTGTGAAAAACCATGACTCTTATTTTAATGAGGATTGAATTGGTTCTATCATCACTTTGATAGTTTGAGCATTTTCAGTGCTGATTCCAATCCACAAATTTCTCTGTCATTTATTTATATTTTCTTAATCAAAAATTTTATAATTTTCAGTGTAGAGCTCTTTCACTGCCTTGGTTGCTGAATTGTTCAAATGCTTTTTCTGCATCTGTGGAATTGATCATATGATTTTCAACTTTCATTCTATTAATGCGGGCTCTCACATGTATTCATTTACAAATGTTATAACATCCTGTATCCTAGTGTGCTAGAATTTCTGTACTTGGACCCTAGGCTTCCACAAAGGCTTTCTCTCTTGCACATAATTATCTGACTCAGTGTTTTTTTGAAAGGAAGATGGTAAAAGATTTTCATTAGGCTATAATACTGCCTCATATTTTTTTCATCTATTCATCAGTTGATGAATATTTTGAGTTGTTACCACTTTTTACTGTTATAAATAATGTAATTATGAACATTTGAGTGCCACTTTTTGCAAGTGCATGTTTTAAGCTATCTTGAGTATGTATCTACTCAAGAACATGTGGGCTATCTAGTAACTCAATGCTTGGCCTTTTGAGAAACACTGATTGCTTTACAAAGTATTTCATCATTTTACATTCTCATCAGCTGTATATGAGGATTCTAGTTTTTTTCTTGTAATTATGAACGTATGTTATTATCTCTCATTTGCATACTGTCAAAGCCATTGTGAATTACTATTTCATTGTAGTTTTGCTATGCATAGCTCTGATGGCTAATGATGTTGAGCATCTTTTCATGTGTTTATTGACCACTTACATTTTCATTTGGAGAAATGTTTATCCAGATCTTTTGACTATTTTTGAATTGGGTTGTCTTTTTAATTGACTTCTGGTATTTATTCAGTTCTTTCCCTCCCCTAGTCCAAAATACCATCATGTTTCACCTGGACTATTACATAAGCACCCACTTGATTTTCCTATAGCCACCCTTCGTCCCTTCCAATCTATGCTTCATATAGTGATCAGATATTTTAAAACTACAAATCTTATCTCATTACTTCTTTATTTAATATGTCTCTTTTTCCTGTCTATCTGAAGATAGCCCCCAACTACTTCTACTAGCCATTAAAGGCTAGGATGACTTTCATGTCTCTGTTTTTAATCTCTCTATCCCTTCCTCTGAGCTGTTAGATTCTCAACCACTCTAATTTTCTTCCCACTTCTGGGTTTCTACATGTTATGTACCCAAACAGTTTATACTGAACATGTATTATGTGCCAGGTATGGGACTGGACAAAGTAGTGGCCAAGACCTTTACAATACTGACCACATTATGCCTTTTTCTGGAGTGCTTTTCTCTTACTCCTCACTGACTAACCCCAATTTCTTTTGTTCACACTTCCTCATGTCTTCATGGTTTTTCCCCTTCCACATGCCTGGAACCCAAAGTCACCTATGTCTTATTTTGTTTTCTTGATCAACGTCTTTAGGATACTTTTAGTTAATATTTTATGATAACCCCCAAAATTAGATTTATCAAAAGTGGGCAACTGTGATATGGATATAATTAAAGAAAGAAATGATATCTGCATGTTTATAGGGTCCTGACTACACACCTGCTCTTCCCATCACCTGTCACTGTCATTCCAACCTTTGTTAGTTCCCTAAGGGCAGTCATGTCCTTGATCTCTACTCCTTGGTACCAAAAGCAGAGTCTATGTGTGGTAACTACATAGAACATATCTAAGTAAGAAAGGAGGAATGATGAGTGAAATAGAGAGAAAAAGAGATGATCTTACATTTATGTAGAATTTTATTTGTATACTATAGTGTCTAGAAACTCTATACTATCCAATATAGTAGCCTCCAGGAACATGTGCCTATTAAAATTAGCTGAAATTAAAATTTTAATTCATCAGTACAGGTCATATATCAAATATTCCAAAGTCACATAAGGAAAGTGACTTCCATATTGGACTAAGTACAATCATTGCAGTCCATTATTGCAAAAGGTCTACTGCATGCATTCTAGAAACCTTCTAAATGCCAAAAACTGTCTTTGGGAGAGGTAGGGAAATACATAGCAGTAGTTTTTCTAAATATGGCAGAAAAGACCAGTTCTTAGCTTCCATGTATAAGCAATTCTACCTTTGCTTGAGATCAGATTTTGAAAAAATATAGACAATTTATCCGACTTTAAGACAGCAAAAAATATTGAAATAAAAATTTGACAAAACCCTGTATGATTATTTCTGTCACTCTTAACCCTATCTTATGTTTAAAATGTCATTACCTTGCCACTGGGATCACATCAATTAGACAAATGGCCAAGACCCATAACAGCAAGAGAATATCGCCATTCTTGGTTGTAATTCACTAACACAGACTTGGTGAAATTGTATTTTTTAATACACCAATTAAGTTAATAATATGAAAACTCTTACAAGATTCTCTTTTCAGGCCAATTTTTAAAAAGCACTTTAGCAGTAATATACATCCATTATATATATTTATACTTATTAAAATGAACTCAAACAGGGTTCCTAGAGATTTCTATTAACCTAGTTCTTATTGTTATATGTATTTAAAAGAAACAAGATTAAAAAAAGTTTAGCTCAGAACTTTCATTCATAGAAAGAGACAGGGATTCTTGTGTCTCTCCTTCCAGACACCCTGCTCCTCACCCCCATTCTGAAATAGATGTTACTATCTTCCCAGACATTGAAAGATCTGTTCACTCAACTGGACCCACTTTCTTTTAGACAATTTCTTCAACAGTGAAAAAAGAAGACCTTCAACTAAAGAGGAAGAAAAGAGCAGCAGAAACACACCAAATAGAAAGTAACACATTCCCTGAAGAATGGCAAGAGAATCTGTAGCAAGGAAACCAGGGGAAAGTCTTAGCAACATATTCTAAACTTCCTGGGGTTGTTTATATCTTCAGACAGATGAGAAGTTTCTATATATAGCTGTGCTTTAGCAAAAATACTTTTTTCAGTTCAGGCTATAGCCAAAAAAATTGTAGGTAAAGCACAACGGAATTTTTACAACCAGAAAGAATGTGTTGTTTTTTTTTTCCTCCCAGTTTGATCAATCGTCTGTGGGAGGCATTTGGACACCCGTTTCTCCTCCAAATCATGCCATCCTCTTTGTTGGGGTAAAATCAAGCATTGAAACAATTCAAGCAAATGTACAACAGTAATTCAATAAGGAAGGAGAACTGTAGAAATCAGAGGTTTGATCAAGATCATTGCTTTTGTCCTAAAGGTCCAGAGATACCTTGGAGAACTCTCCAGAAAGAATTGGAAGTGCAGAGTAACCACTAACCTCGCTAAGTGCACTTGACTGTCAGCCTCAAACCTGAGAATGTATGACCTCCAAAACTAAATCTATGACTCCAAGGTCTTCAGCCCTCTTGACAAGACTTCTTTATCCCTGTGACACACCAATAATACCTCAAAGGTCTTAACTGTTAACTCTTTTCTCCCTCCATAAAATTTTTTGGTTTTGAGATGAGATCTCGCTATGTTGCCTGGTGTAGTCCCAATCCTACAGACTCATGCAATCCCCAGCCTCAACCTCTCAGGTAGCTGGGATTACAGGGGCCCACCACTGTGTCCAGCTGCTTTTTTTTTTTTTTTTTTTTTTTTTTTTTTTTTTTTTTTTTTTTTTTTGAGGCTAGGTCTCGCTATTTTTCCCTGTGGAACCGCAGGCTCTCGTTGCCCGGGGTACCACAGACTCAAGCAATCCCCAGCCTCAGCTTCCCAGGCAGCTGGGATTACAGGCATGCACCACCATGCCCAGCTATTTTTTTGGAACTAGGTCTCGCTACGGGCCCCAGGCGGGACTCGATCCGTGATCCCTAACCCAGGCTGCTTCATAGCCTGAAGCTTACAGGCATGAACCACCATGTCCGGCTAGCTGCTTTTTCGAGACCAGGTCTCGCTATGTTGCCAGGGGTAGTCTCGAATCTGCAAACTCAAGCGATGCTAGACCTCTTGCCTCCCAGTGCTTGGACTACAGGCACATGGCACCACACCCAGCTTGCCTCCCTAGAATTACACAGGCAATGAATAACATACATAGTTCCCTCCTGTTGGGATTCCACATGTGAACTCCACTCAGCCCAGCCCTAAACGTGTTTCTACGATGGTCTTCCACATCTCATTCGAATCAGCAGCAGCCCCATTCTTCCAAATGTCAGAACCCATGGGGTCTATCTTGATTCCTCTCACTCTTTCCCTCTGCTGTGACATATTTCAACTCCACAAATCCCGCACCTTATTCTTCCTCCCACTTCACTGCTATCAGCCTAATGCAGTGACTCTCAGCCACGTTTGCCAATTCCACCTCCCAGCGGATACCTGGCAACGTTTGGCGATACCTTTGAGGGTCACAGTTGAGAACCTGTCCTGGCATCTAATAGATAGAGGCAAAGGGTGCTACTAAACACCCCACAATGCTCAGGACAGGCCCCCACAACAAAGGTTTCTCCAACTGAAGTCTCAACAATGCCCAGGTGGAGGTGATCCCACCCTATTTTGAGCCACGATCTCCCTCACCTGGCTTATTTCAGTAGCCTCCGAACAGTTCTCCCTGCTTTTATTCTTCCTGCAATGACCCTCGTCGCTGTTCCCCACATCGCAGTCGGACTTTTCCTGTGAAAATAAATCAGAGCATGTCGCTTCTCCGCCCACTCACTCTGCTTCCACTCACTCTGCTTCCATCGCACTCATAAAAATCCAAGTCTTCCCAACAGTCTGCAAGTCCTCGTGGCCCCTGGCAGACCGCTGGCCTCCTCTTCTTATTCCACACACACTGGTCCTGGTACTATTCCTGAAGTGCTCCAGCATCTTCTTATCTCCGTGCCTCTGCTCTTGCTCCCTCTGCCAAGAGTACTTTCTTCCTGCTCTATGCGAAACTGTAATAGTCTCTGGCCCGTATGGCCTTTCTCTGTTTTACTTTTCCCATTGCACTTAGCCCACTGTGATGTAACCAGTCCTCGTCACCAGTTGTAGGGAAGCATCAAACTCACGCCATCTGCGTAGGTTCTGTATTGGTTCTAGCAGTTACACAGACACAGGGGATGGAGCAGGCCAGGGCTGGGAGCTGTTGTGTGTGTGTGGGGGGGGGTGTGTGTGTGCTGAGACAGGGAGGCAATTGAACCCCATCCCCCAGAAATCTTCACACTCCATCTCTGGGCTCTCTGAGTTCTCTCTCCCCCACCCCTTCTCTCTCTCTCTCTGGCATTCTCTGGTACTGGTGCTCATGTGCTCTCTCTTTCTCCACTTTAGCCTCATCTCCTAGACCCAGATGTGCACACTTACACATGCACACGTCCACTGGGCTCCACAATCATGGGGAAGATGCCACACCCCAGGTGCTGGGTATACAGGCTGATGAAGGAACAAGCCTGACTCGCCCTACACACATTCAAATCTACTTACTGTGTACTTATTCACTGGGCTTATCGTCTACCTCCTCTCCATTAACATAAACTCCACAAGAGCAGGGACTTTTGTTTGTTTTCAGGGCTAGAATTGTGTTCAAAAAAAAAAAATGACCTCCATAGGATTTGTTAAGGAAATGAATGAAAGGAGAGAAGGAGAAAAGGAATTAATTTGCGATCTAACCAATCAGAATGAACAAACATGAACCTTGTGCTCCGTATCTTTTCAGAGGTCGTTCGGTCTCCTTCAGCGTGTTTGGAAACACCATAAACTAAAAAACAAAACACAAAAACAGCGGGACTCGGTGTGCTCGAGCATCCCAGTCCCACCCCGGGCAGTTTCATCATGGGCTCGAGCCATTGAACAGAGACCGAAGAGAAAGGTCAGCGCCCACAGGGGGTTTTACAGACTTCCCTGCTCTCAGGAACCAGGGACACAGATACGCCAGGTATAGGGAGGCTAGGCCAATTGCATGGCCAGCGTGGCTAGGCAGGGAGGGTAAGGGGTCTGGGCGGCAGATGAGTCCCCGCCCCCCCCAAATCTTCATGTTCTTTCTCTCTTGCATTCTCCCGTTCTCTTCACGTTCTCTCCTTTCCAGTGCTTTTCCCTTGTACTGACCTCCCTGAGTGATGCGGCCCTGTCATCCATGCCTCTCAGGCACAGATGTACCCACTCACGCATGCGCACATCCACTCGGCCAGGCATGCTGTCTTGGGGAGGGCGCAACACCCCGGGTACTGGCGGACAACGCCTGACCAACTCTCTTATCCCACATGGAGCTTGAATCCCAGCTCAACCCTTTGCATGAACCTTGGTCAAGTATCTTGGTTCATGCAAGCTGTTGTATCAGGACACCATAGACGTGGTGACTTGACCACCAGAAATATATTTCTTTAAGGACTGGAGGCTGGGGATCCCCAGATCAAGGCTCTGGTAGATTAGGTGTCCGGTAAGGGTCCACTTCTTGGTTTATAGATACCTTTTCACTAACGCCTTCATGTGACAGAAGGAAAAGCGGATTCTCTGGTGTCTCTTAGGCAGGAACTACTGTTTTATATTTTCAATTTTATATTTTTAAGTTGATTACACATATATATTTTTGTATTGTTGTCATCCCCCAATGTTCTCCCACCACCTTGTCACTCTTGAATCATCATCTTTATCTCTTGTGCCCATCTCTTCTCTGATATTAGCCCCCTCTCCCTCTCTTGTCATATGCTTAGGTCTGCTGACAGTTTTACATTTTCCTTGTCCTTTTGTTTGTTTTCCCTACACCCCACCTAGCGATCACCTAGTATTTCTTTTTATCTTTCTGGCTTATTTCTGTTAACATAATTCCATGTTATCATAAATGCATCAAATTTGGGGGTTTTTTTTGCTTGATGAATAATATTCCATTGTGCACATAGACCACAACTTTCTGATCCATTCATCTGTTTTGGAGCATTTGGGTTGTTTTCAAATCCTGGCTATTGTAAATAGTGCTCCTAGGACAGGTATCCTTTGATTCCCAGAAGTGGGACTGCTAGATCGAAGGGTAGTTCCATTTTCAGTGGTTTGAAGGTCCTCCACACAGCCTGGATTGGTTTGCAATCCCAACAGCAGTGTAAAAGTGTTCCTTTCTCTCCACAGCCATGTCAGCACTTGTTGTTGCCCATTGTTTTGATACAGGACATTCTTACCAGTGTGAGGTGGTCTCTCATTATGATTTTGATTTGCATTTCCCTAGTGATAAGTGATGCTGAGCATTTTTTATATGCCTATTGGCCATTTGTATTTCATCTTTGGAGGAAATACTTAAAAGTATCTTTTAAGCTCTTCTCCCCATTTTTTGACTGAACATTTGCTAAGTTGCATAAGTTCTTTTGTTAAGTTGTATGAGTTCTTTGTAGATCTTTGATAACAGACCTGTCAGTTGAGTGGAATGCAAAAAATATTTTTCCATTCATTTTGGGTGTCTGTTTGTTTTGGTTGTCTCTTTTGCTGTGCAGAAGCTTTTTAGTCTCACATGGTTCCAGCAGTTTATATTTTCCTTCATTTTCTTTGCTTGTATAGATGCATCCTGGAAGATGTTTCTGCAGTCCAGGTCACAAAGAATTTTACCTGTTTTCTTCTATATATCTTATGGTTTCAGATCTTCTGTTCAAGTCTCTTATCCATTTTGAGCTGCTTTTTGTGTGTGATGTGAGGGAGTCATCTAGATTCACTCTCACATGTAGCAGTCCAGTTTTCCCAGCACCATTTATTGATGAGATAATCCTTGTTCCATTGCATGTTTTTTGCCCCTTTGTCATAGTTGATCATGTGTGACTTTACTTCTGGACTTTCGATTCTGTTCCATTGTTCTGTGTGTCTGTTTTTATTCCAGTATGATGCTGTCTTCAGTATTATGACTTTATAGTATAATTTAAAGTCTGGGAGTGTAATCCCTCCATTTTCTCTTTTTTGGTCAGGAGAGAGGTTTGGCTATTCAAGATATTTTGTTCTTCTATATGAATTTCAATAGTATTTGTTCTTTCTTTAAAGAATGTCGGATAGAACTACTCTGTCTTAAAAGGATGCTATCTTAACCTAATTACCTCCCAGAGACACCCACACCTCCAATTGCCATCCCATTGGGGATTGTTCCAATGTGAATTTGAGGCTTCACAGACATTTAGTTTATAGCAGCAAGTAATTTACTTTCTTCAGCCTCAGTTTTCTCATTTTGTAAATGGAGAATAAACCTCCTTCATCACTGGAGTGAAGTAAGGACTATCTAGAATAATTCAGGAAAAGCATATAATACAACACCCAGCCTTTATTGCCATCATACTGTGAGTGATTTACTTCCTTTCATTTAGTATTTCTGAACATACATAGTTGTACGTCCATAAATGCAATCCCATGGTGTTAATGGCTCTGCAATATTCCATTGGATGGCTCCATCAGAACTCATTTATTTAATCAACCCCTTATTGATGGATAAATAGGTTGGGGGTTTTTCCTTCCCTCTCTATGATTATTGAAATAAATACATGATTACAGTCTTTTCTCAGAACTTTACTTATGTTTTTGAGACCTTTGTTATCCACTTGAGATTTTTATCATGACTCCAGTGGAAAAGTGCTAAGATACTATATGTGCTTTATTTTTTTTTTTTTGGTGGTTTTCTTATTCATTCATTCATTTATTTATATTCTTTAGATCACAACCTCGGTAAATGGTTAATGGGATATCTCCCCTTCCTTCCTCTGACCCTGACCCCCCTTCCATTCACTCATACCCCTCTCTCTTTATTGTTGGTTAATCTGTGCAAAGTCCATTAGTCTCTTTCTTTCTGTGGCAGTGTCCTTTCCCTGGGTGAGGGACTGTGTTCTTGGGACAAAGTGAGCCTTGCTGGTAGGTTTTCAGTCTTAGCCTTGTGTTGGGCAGCCAGTCTATACTTACTTGTGGTCTGTCCATGTTTTCTCATATCTGGCTGTCTTCTCCAATCCCATCTCTGCTGTTTCGCTGCCTTACCTTGTGGTTCTGGCATCTGGTTTAGGGGGCCTCACCCCCAGCCAATGTTGGTGAAGAAGTTTCCCTGTGGATATAGGGTACAGCTGTCTGTGAATGACCATAGTAGATCATCTCCTCTCCCTTCATTTGCAGCTTTGCTGTGGGGCCGATGCCCTGATTCTGTGGCCTTCCTCTCCTGTGGGGTGGGGAGGGGCACCTTGCTCTCTTAGGTGGCATCTCAGAAATGAGATTTTGGCTCCTCCAGACCTGTGAGCACATAGGTGTGGATTCGTGATGTCTTGTCTCTGTAGTTGTTTCTCTAGTCTCGCACGCACTGGTTCTCTCAATATTCCATCTCCTGTGTCCAAGTCAGATATGTGGGCTGGATGTTTACCTGGTCCCTCACCCATTCTATGATAGTGTTTGTATTATTATGTTCTTCCATCTTCTGAAGATTAGCTGGAGAGTGAAACAGAAGGGTCACCCCCCACACACCGCCCATGTGCCAGTACCTCCATGCATGGGGACAGGGTCTGGATGGCAGGACAGGTGCAATCCCAAGCCCCCTTGCAGTGGGGGCTGGACCAAACCATGCCTCAGCCATCCTGGCTTGCAAATGGCTGCCCCATGCAACCAAACACTGGTGGGCAGGACTAAGACCTCACCCAAATCCCCCTCCCAGGCTCTCCAGTGCAGGGGGCTTACCCGGGGTTCCTTGCCACCTTTACTCCCTGCTGGAGATGGGGCTCCAACAGTCAGGTCCCTGGGCATGCAAGCGGCCATGTGGCTGCTTGCTGATGGGCAGGGCTTAAGGCCTCACCCTGCCCCCAACACTGGTTCCTCCCTGCATTTATATGTGCTTTAAAGTTTTGGCATGGAGGTTAGAGAAATTAAATACCCACTTGAGTTAATCAACTCATGAACGAGGTCAATAGCCAGAGTCTGGGGTTTATCATAACAGAAGTGGTTAGTTAGAGGAATGGCAGGAATCCCCATAAACAAAGCAGGACTGAGGCACTTAGTAGGTCCATGTTAATACAGTCAGGCTTATTATTGTAACCCACGTGCAGCTAGAACCCTGGATCCCAAATGCAATTCCAGGCGTGGGTTGTTTGGCTGTTGCAGTCAATCGTCTACTCTGCCTTCACCATCTTGCTCAGGGGAGGGAGTCAGACGGACAGAAAAACTATGAGAGAAGAGGACAGGGCTCTCCTCTACTAGTGTTTACCACTAGGGGCCAGGCGTGAAACCAGCATGCCCAGGGAGTGGACAGCTAGAGGGACAGGGGCTGCCCACTCTCCCTGTCACCCTCTGCTCTTGGCACCAATGTACTTGACACTTTAGAAGATGTGTCTGCAGCCAGCACGTCTTCATTAATAATGCAAACAGGCACGTTTATATTTTCACAGTAGCCATCTCAGCCATTGTACCCCCTCTTAGGATTTCCTTTGAAGTGAAAATAATAGCCCTGATGTGCATTTGAGAAGCCATTAGGGAAGACCCCTGTAAATGCCGCCCCTCAGGCAAGTTATAAGAAATGCCCAATGATATAAACTATATGCTTAATGACTCGCCCAGTTGTTGCACTTGATAATGACTTAGAAGAAAAGAAGAAGGAGCTGGTCTAAGCTGCTAAGGTTGGATTGTCATCCTGAGAGACATTCCCTGTGTAAGGGGAGTTTATATTTTCCTTCAGTTTATTTCAGCAGTTTATATTTTCCTTCCTTTTCTTTGCTTGTCTGGATGCATCCTGGAAGATGTTTCCATAGTATAGGTCATGTAGTGTTCTGCCTATGTTTTCTTCTGTATATTTTATGGTTCCAGATCTTATGTCCAAGTCTTTTGTCCATTTTGAGTTGGTTTTTGTGCATGGTGTGAGGGAATCATCTCGATTCACTCTTTGGCATGTAGCAGCCTAGTTCTTCCAGCACCATTTATGGAAGAGATGATCCTGGTTCTAGTGTATGTTTTTGTCCCTTTGTCATAGATCAGTTGATCAAGGCTGAGCTGGAGGGCTGTGGTCCTCTCACTGACCTACAGGAAGATGCTGCTGTGAGGGGAGGAGACTGAGCAAAGTATTGGAGCGAGGGGAAAAGCCTTGTGAGAGGAGAGTGCAGGGATGAGAAGACACAGGCTGAGAGAGCACAAGCGTGCGTGCAGGGAGAGTGAGAAGCACACAGACCAGAGAGAGAGGAGGGGGGATGAGGGGGCGCCATGGGGCTATCGGCCTTGGCTGCAGCTGTGTGGAAGGAGAGAGGCCACAAGCTTTGTGCCCACAGGCAACAGTCCAGGCCCACAAGGAAACAAGAGGGCAGCTCACCGGATACATGGGCTTGGTCTCTTTCATGGTGTTTGGTTGAGGTCCCTGCTGCTGGTGTGCTGCTGGGACAGACACCAGAAGAAGAGAGGATGCGCTCTTCTGCCGGGAAGGCATGCAGCTTGCGGACTTGGGACGTAGAGACCGGATTGGGAGTAAGATGTCCAGGGGCCTGGGCATCCCTGGGGACTCTTGCCTCCTGAACCTCCCATTACCAGCAGGATTCAACTGAACTGAGGGTCTCACTTCCTGGGCAACTATTGGTCAGAGGCTGCCCCAGCTCCCCACTGTGAGGGCAGCCTCCTTGTGAGCTTCCTTCACCATGGTCAGCTGAGGGAAAAGTCTCCTAGCCAGCCAGACCTCACCGTCACATGTGCCCCCTTCCCACCGCTGCCGTCACTTTTGCCATGATCTATCGGTGTGAAGCAAATCACAGGTCCCACCACACTCAAGGGAGGGGGTTTTACACAAGAACATGAACACCACGGTGGGGGGCAGTTGTTGGAGCCACGGGGATCATTTTACAGACTGTCAGGGAGGAAGAGAGGGTGGTTCCTGGGGGCTTTACTTCTAAAGAGGGCTCTTTAGCAGGAGAGGGAGTGAAGGACACGAGGATCAGGTTTGAGGCGCTAAGAGTGGTGCTGTGAGTCTCAAGGTCAACAGGAACCAGAGCAGGAGGTCTTCTCCGGAGTGTTTAGAACTTAACTCAGTCCAGCTGTGAAAAGAGAACGAGATTTAGGTTTTAGGGACAAAGAAGGAGGTCAGGCTCTCTGAGGACTCTGACAGAAGAGCTTAAGGTCTTGTTCCTTTTTTTTTAAGAAAAATCCAGAGATAAAATAAACCCGTGCAGCGGAAAAAGCATTTATATCTTTGAGAGCAGGAACTGCATTTCTCAAAGGTTGAGTTTCTACATTTACCAAAAAGAAACAAGAATCAGACCCATTGTGTAAAGTTACTCCCTAAAGAAAAGATAGGGTTTTTCAGAGAGAGAGAAAAAAAAAAATGATGCCTTCCTGGACTCCTCTGGGACACACATGCTCATGTGTGCTTGCTTTGGGTTCAGGGACAAGGTACTA
This sequence comes from Uropsilus gracilis, assembly GCA_004024945.1. NCBI lineage: Eukaryota > Metazoa > Chordata > Mammalia > Eulipotyphla > Talpidae > Uropsilus > Uropsilus gracilis. The sequence goes on along the minus strand of PVHY01012393.1, from coordinate 24,831 downwards.
ATATGAGGGGGGGGGGGTAGGACAGTGCCCAAAATACTGGGACAGGAAACCTATAAAACTCTCCCAGAAGCCTTTGCCCCAGTCCCTGCTGCACAGATTCTTAGCTTTGTGACATGTGGTCTGTCCCTTGGTCTCCCTAAGTCTGTCTTCAGGCCTGTCTGCACAGTGTGATCATATATATAACTTACCTGAGCTGTCCTGAGAACAGCCATGAGCATTCATGCCATAGAAATTTAGCAGGCAGTGACTATACGAGACATTACTGTGACTGCAAAGGGGAATGAGGCACAGCCCAGGCCTCCATTAGCCTACGTGTCTGTTGATGTGAGCTGCTTTATAAGCTCCAGAATGGCCAACAAAGGTGAGAAGTAACCTCAAGGACTCCTGTTCCATTGTGCCCATGCCAGCCCCTAGCCCGAGGTGGAAAACAGAAATACACGAAGCAGGTAGAAAGTAAAACAACCGCCCACAAGGGTTCTCTTCACTATGACACTGTCTGAAGTTATCTGATCCACACTTTTTGACCAACAGTTACTCTTCCATTGAGCAAACACGTCTTGATAGACCTTTAATATACACAATCTGCCTTAATACTCCTGGGGGCAAAGGTGGCAGAGAACCATGTACTATCTAGATGTCCTTGAATAATACCCACATTCTCATGAATTTCCATTTCTTCATCTGTAAACTTGAAATAAAAGCAACAATGAAGTACTAATCTACCTCAAAGGAGAAGGCCAAAGCAATAGCTTTGAAGTTGTCCTTTCAACTCAGAAAGGATAAAACAAATGGGAGCTCATTTTATGATCTGTGGCGTCTGTTTCAGCTCAGTCTAAGGGTCCTGGGGTTACCTGTCACCATGCAGCTGCTGTTGACGTTGGCAGAGAACTTAAGAATCATCGTTAAGAGTGATTCCCACCCCAAAATACCATGGCGTTGTGCTTCTTCTGACCCCAGTTGACAGAAATAGAGACCAAAGCATGGATGCTAAAATAACTGGAGTTGCAAGCTCACCAGCGGGAGCGCTGGGATGGGAAATCTGAGCCCAAGTACTCCAGCTTTGCTGCGACCACACAACTTCCTGCAGGACCACACGCACCATCAAAGGGACTCATGGGTCACACAATCTATTTCTTCACTGACCCTAACACTCATGGAAGGTCAGCGTCTTCATCACTTGGGGTTTAAATCTGGTGCTGAGTCTTGAAATAAAGCAAATTGGGCTGATCCGAATAGTATCAAACAATTTAAAATGCAGTGTGGGCTTATTTATTTGCCTTTGATCTTGATGGATGGCATTTATATTTTTGTAATTTATTTATACTTCAAAATCTACTCTCTCTAGGTTGAAAGGAAGCTGCAGACACCTGCTTTTCTCCAGGAGTCTTGGGTCTCCCACCAGCTAACCCATGTTCTTTTCAGATCTCTTTTTTTATTATTTATAAAATGTGTCATTTTTTAGACTAATATTAAGCTGGGGGTTAATAACCTTCTTTTTCTTTTAATAATAAATACCTAGTTGCTAGGTTTTAGCAGCACTGATGGCCAGGAAGGTAGAAATAATACTTGCGAAGGCAACTGGGAACATGACTAAAGGAATGCAATTTCCCTAAAAGGGAGTGATTAGGTATGGACTTCCTCTGCCTCCACTTTCTCTGGGATTGAAATATGGACAGAGCAGAGTTGCTCCAGCGCCATCATATGGACAAAAACAACACCCTCGAGGATAACAGAGCAACAGATGAGAAGGAACCTGGGTCACTGGCTGTTCTTCTGGGTCAGAGTCACTCACCTAGACCTACCACCTATTTGCAATTATTTAAGAAAGACAAGCTCCTGTCTCACTTAAACTACTCTATATGGAGATATTTTTGTTATAGCAGCTAAGTCTGTACCTTGGTCAACACACCTGTGCATTTGTGAAATTTCTGACTGAAAGAGTAATGTCACCCCAGTATTAAAAAGTTTTAATTGATCAGCTCTTTTTGGCATTTGACCTGTGACACACAGGAGTCCCTTCAGGTACCATGAGAGTAGGGGGATCAAATTAAACTCCATCGCTTGTAGTACAACAACTAACATGCAGGTCTGGGTACGAGAATTTCTTTTTTTTGGAGGAGAATAGAGACAATATACTTCCAAAGTTCAAAATTTTAAATATGTGAAAGTTCATTCAGTGGGTCTCCCTCCTGTTGTCATTCAACTACTTGCTCCCTTCAATAAAAGCCGCAAATGTTATTAGTTTCTGATAGCAGAGTAGAAACACTTTGTGTTTATTCTCACCTTTGTCCGAATGTGACCTGCTATGCATATTTTTTTTCACATAAATGTCTTAAAGATAACCTCATTTTTTTCAGTTTTGAGATAGAACTAACATGCAGTACCATGTATATTTGAGGTAGAACATAATGACTTACATATATTATAAAACGATTACCCCAATAAGTTTAGCTGACATCTATAACCTCATAGAGAGAAAAAAGAAATTTTTCCTTATCACTCAAACTCTTTTAGCATCTACTTTTTAAAGAACTTTCACTACACCATACAATGGTGTTAACTAGTCATCACGTTGTACCTCATTGTGTTTTTATTTAAGCAGTTCCCTTTTGATGAAAGTGTGGCCATTTCTAACACTTCGTTGTCAAAAGCAGTACTGTTGAGAATAACTTGCCACAGGCTCCTTTACTAGGGGTAAATTCTTGGAGTGGAATCACTGTGTAAGGATCTCTCAGTTTTGGTAAATAGTGCCAAATTCTCCTTCCCGGGAAGGCCTTGTGTTTGAGTGTGCCTGTGGTTGAAAGTCAGTCCTCTCTGGCAGAAAAATTAACATTCCTAAAATATGACTCTCTCAGTCCAAAATCTACCCCTTCATATTTACACAACAGAATATTATTCAGCAATCAAAAAGGAAGACAAACTTATGTCAAGACAACATGGATGGAGCTAGATGGAATCATGCTAGCAGAAATAAGCCAGAAAGAAAACTGGAAATACTGGTGGTCTCACTTTTAGGTGGTATATAGGGGGAACAAACAAAAAGAAAGGAGAAAGTCAAAACAAACTGACAGCCGAACTAAAGCATACAGCAAGGGAGGAGGACTGAGAGTGAAGTTGGGGGAGGGACAAACATAAGCGATTAAGATGACGGTTCACAGGTAAGGGAATGGGAGAACCTCAGAGCAGACAATGATGTAAAAAATATATATATGTGTAATCAAAAATAATTCTTTTTTTCAGTGCTTGGTGCCTCACACATAGCTGGAGCTTAGTCAACATGTGTTAGGTGAATGTACTGGAGGAGGAGTGGGGGAGGGGAGGGAAGGATGGAGAGGAAGCTACCACAATCAGCAGTGACATTCAAGACAGCACTGCTTCCATTCAGAAGCTTCCCTTAAAACTGCCATCTACACTTCAAGGTGTCATTATTCCCTGCTCATACGTGTTCCTTTTATGTCCTTGTACTAAAGGTAAACTCTTGAGGGACTGGGATTGTAGACAATGTGGTAGAGAGTGCAGAAGAGGAAAGCGCACCTACATTTCCTAGTAGGTAAAACCCTTGTGAGTTTATAAATTATTTGACATCCAATGGAAACGATTCACATACTGACTGGTGGAGGTGCTAAGAGTCCAGCAGTCAACTCAGAAGGTGCTGACCCGTCCTCATCCTGGAAAGCATTCACTACTGGGACGGAGTTTCTGCTGTCGCCAACACTGCTCAGTGCGCACACCAGACATTTTCTTCTAATATTTTACCATCGATCCCATACCTTTTAATTAACAATCCATTTTATTAGATGATGCCATTCTTCCAGCATGTAAATTGCTTTCGATTCCTGCTAAACACCTCAGACCTTTTCTGCCTAGCTCAGGTCCCAGGCCAGTGTTGAGCAAGTAGATGTTAACTTAGTCCATAAATACTTAATTTTATCTCCACGGAAACCAGACCACAGCAGTGAACAGAACAGCAAAAATCACTGCCCTCATGAAGATTTCATTTTGTGGCACAGACCGCTTGTGCAGTGGAGAGAAAGGGGCAGTCACTCCAGCTAGGGACTCCGCTGCATGAAATGACTTTGTTGAGGAAGCAGCAGAGGAAAAATCATCTAGAGTGTCCGTTGACACCTTCCAAATGTACCTGGCTATTCATTTGGCTCTCTGGTTTATTTTTTCAGCTACGAAGCTGTTCCCTAAATGCTCTGAATTTCCTCTTTCTTCAATATCCCTTTAATCGGATCCACTCTCCTCCTCACCTCCTTGATCTTGCTTCTCAAATATAGTTGCTAATGATGTGTTCATGTGCCAGACGTGAACAAATGTTGAGCTGCAAACTGCTCCGCGTCTGTTAATTTCATCCTCAGTGCAAGCAGGGATCCTTGAGTTATAACAGATGCTGCCTCCCTGGGGCTTTGGCGCCCATCGATCAGCTCTGTTGATGAGGAAGGAAAGGAAAGTTTCCTCCATGACTGCCATTTGAATCTAATTTATCGTGTTCTGAAAGAAACATGGAAAGAAGACACGGTACTGAAAGACAACGCAACTGAGTGATGATGGGGGGATATTCAGGTTTTCCTTTCAAAAGGAACATGCCTTAAAGGCCACCAGGATAGTAACGGTGAGCTGAGATTCTCCACTGCTATGTCCAGTGGAGTTTTCTCAAGAGCTGAGATGCCTGTTGGGGTCCTGGGAGGAGTCCGTGTTACTGGTTATAATAAAGAAAAGAATAAAACTGCTACATAGGATTCGAGAGCTGGCAGACTGCAAACAGTGTGAAAATGAATCCCAGCAACTCACTTAACATATTCTCCTGTGGAAATGGAAATAGTT
>PVHY01012393.1:0-19904 GCA_004024945.1 Uropsilus gracilis | reverse complement strand
ACTCATTCTTTAGAAGCAGGAATGACCATGTCCTTGTCTTCCAAATCCATGTGAATTCTTGACTTTGCTCTTATTCTTGTTTAGGCTTCCTGAGTGTCTTCTGCTTCTGTATTTGCATTTCTAATTATGCATTTAAAAAAAGGTCAAAGACTGGAAATGAATGTTTCAGAATTGTTTGTAAGACTACAAGTTCTGCCTTTCTTCCTTCGATTTTTCAGCAATTTGCCATTTTCTTAAAATGAATTATGTGTGTGTGTGTTGATAATGGACTTCCTCATCCAAGTGCTTTAATAAGAAGTCAGGACTTTAAAGCCAGGCGCAGTGGCATGAGCCTGTAATCCCAACTATGCGGGAGGCTGAGGCTAGGAACCACCTGACTCTGTGAACTCAAGACTACCCCAGGCAGCAGAGAGAGATCTAGTCTCAAAAATAACCAGGCGTGGTGGTGTGCACCTGTAATCCCAGCGCTGGGCCAGGGATCGCGTGAGTCTGCGGGTTTGAGACTACCCCAGCAACATAGTGAGACCTAATCTCTAAAAAAAAAAAAGTCAGAACTTCAATGTGATGTACAGGACCAGACTGGCTGATGTGTGTGTTTTTACTATTGGTCAAAGATTGTTGCTCTGGCTGCAAACTCACCTGATCCATGAGATATCAGCATTTTTGCAGCAATGTAATTGCCTAGGAAGAATTTTTTTATAAACATATTATACTGAGAAAATACTTTTGAAATGCAGGTGCCTCTATAGCCTAAATCAGTTCAAGTTATAATAAAAATAAATAACAGCAGCAGCAGCACCCCCCTAACTAAGGATGAACTGCTAAAATTCCAGGTGGTTTTGTTCGTGCCTTGTGAATTGGGCATTTCTATTAACAGGTCCTGGCCTGACTCTGAGGTTAATTAGATGTTACCGCGCAGCCATAGAGACCATTTTTCCTATAACGATATCACTCAACTTTCATTTATCTTTTCCAGTTTCCTTCTCACTTGAAATTCTGTTCAAAGATTATAGGCTTTATAGATTGGATAAAAAAGGGGGAAAATCAAATAAAGTCCATCCTACTGCACACTCACCTATGGAAGAAAGCAGCATGAAAGCCTTAGGGTAGATTGAGCTCAAGCATTCAGTGGAGATTTGAAGCATTCCTTGGTAAATCTACAGTCCCTACATCTTTGGTCTTTCTTAGAAGGTAGATGATACCACAGGAATAATGCATATGTCCCCTCTATATTCCCCTACTCAATACATTTTTTAATCTAGTATTACAATTGTAACCCAAGATGGGAAAGTAGATTATCCAAAATTGTTACTGTGTGACCAAGGGGTAGCCAGGACCCCAAATGGTTAAGGCATGCCTGGCCATCCATGTGTGCAAAGGCAAAGGAAACACTCAGTTAAAGTATGCTGTAACACAGCAAGGGAGGGGGAGGGGGAGAAGGGAGAAATCAGGGAAGGGATAAGCATAAGAAATCAAGACGATGATTCACATGTGACATGGTGTTGGGAGAACCCCAGCAGTGTAAATATATATATATATATAATTATCTATAAATGTATTGAATATATAATATGTAATATATATTATACATATATCATATACTATATATCATATGTACAAATATGTAATTATATATATACAGTGGTGTATATAATATATATATAATTATATACAGTGTGTATATATATAATATATATAATTATATATTATATACACCACTGTGTATATATATACACTGTGTATATATATATAATCATATATTATATATATACACACTGTATATCTATAATTATATATATATTATATACACCACTGTATATAATTATATATTTGTACATATGATATATAGTATGATATATGTATAATATATATTACATATTATATATTCAATACATTTATAGATAATTTTATATATACATATTTACACTGCTGTATTCCCTGGGGTTCTCCCACCACCATGTCACATGTGAATCATCGTCTTGATTTCTTGTGCTCATCCCTTCCCTGATTTCTCCCTCTCTCCCTCCCTCCCTCCCTCCCTCCCTCCCCCTCCCCCTCCCTTGCTGTATGTATTACAGCATACTTTAACTGAGTGTTTCCTTTTCCTTTGCACACATGGATGGCCGTATATATACAGTGGTGTATATATAATAATACGTATATATACCTACACTTATATAATAATCATATATTATATAATATATAATATCATGATTATATAATATATAATACTGCTGTATTATATATTCCTATTTAATAATTATATACATATTTATATTACAGATTTATATATAAACAATAAAAATATAAAAATAAAGTATGTTTTTAACAGCAAAATAAGAATTAATATGAATTCTTTACTAGATCAGTGTAAGGAGAGAGGGAAGACAAGAGGGAGAGCAGGAGAGAGAAACAGAGAGCACACGCAACTGACCAGGCAAACAGGCTTGTCCTAAAGTGGGGTTACCCAAAAGTTTACCCAAAGTCTAGGTTATCTGCTGGTGGAGAACCACAAGGAAGGAGTTAGCAGAGCCAGAGAGCTGGGACAGGACAGCTTCAAAATTCAAAACCCACCCTATAATCCACCCTGAGGCTAAGATAAAGGCTTGCCACTGTCTCTTCCTAGGACCAGGAGCAGCCTCCCACGTGCCTCTCACTCAAGAGTTTCCTCGTCTCTCCTCCACGTGTCTTCTCCATGTATCTCCTTCCTGCAGGGCCAGAGCACAGGTCAGGGCCTCAGAAGCAAGTCAGCAGGCGTGCGCATGCGTTCCATGGTACTATGCCAAGCATGGCGGGACGCTTAACTCGGCTCCTAGTTCCCAGCAGTCTTCCATTCAGGAAGTAGGCCCGTGGCCTGCTGGGAGTTGTAGTTCTCGGTGCCTGAGCCCTCTTCCCTGTACATGAGGTTGGGGTCAGTAAAAACATCAGGGGATGGAGTTCATTCAGGGTGCCACTCATGGCCTCAGAGTTTGCTGTCTATTATTCCTTGAACAAAATTAACAACAAAACAATACCATATGATAAATAGCCTTTTCAGTCACCCAAACCAAGTGACTGAAAACAGCAACGACAGGTGATTTTGCGGGTGAGCAGGGTGCTTACCTGAGTGGGCTCAGCCCATCTGAATTGGCCTTGCCCAAGCAACTGTGGTCAACTGTGCTCAACTGTGGTCACCTGGGTCAGGGAATGAGTTGAGTTGTCTTGCCTTAATCCACAGGGTTGCTCATTTTCCAACAGACTAATCCAGGCGAGCGTGGATGAGCTCCTCATGTCTGAGACCTAAACTCAGGACAGACACCACTTTCGTTACATTCCACTGGCCAAAGCATAATACAAAGGGTGGAAGAGCAGAGTTTACCTCATAATAGGAATAGCTGCAAGTCGTGTTGCCAAGGTTTGGGGCTACACGGCGAAGAAGAAAAATTGGGGCTACTTTTACAATCTGCTTATCACAACTGGCAATGTAATGGCACGTGAAATAAAGCAGCAACAACTGTAAAATACATTTGTTTGTTGAGATTATCTGAGACCATGTCGATCATGCGTTGCATCAAGGCGAAAGTCGGAAGATATTTAAAATTGTAAGCTGTTGTAATTGTAAACATGAACTATCATATCAGATCTCTTTCCAACCCCAACCAGAAGATCTTTGAATGTCAGGGTTTTTCTAAGCACTTTTGACAAAAGGGTAACTTGTGTAATTTTCCTGTACCTGAAAAAAAATTATTTTTAATGCAACTCCAGATTTTCCTATTCAAAATTTATGCACTTATGACTGCAAAACCATGGGAAGCTAAGCCTAAAGATGGATATAGACAAATCAAGAATACTCAAAAGGGAAAATGTTTATCTTCAGAAAAAGAGATGGTGGTGTTTTTCTAATTTTTCAAAATGTTCTTTAATGCTGGGGTTATACTGTCCTACAATAAAAAAGGAGGGGATCTAAGTAACTTGAAAGCAAAGATTAATGAGCGTTTATCTTCAATAGTATCCATATCATCCCACAGCAAAAATTCAGTATTGTCTTTTCATTTTATAATCCTCAAGGCTGACAATGAAATATTCAAATGCCAAGAAACACAAAAGCAGTTCTGAATTATTCTTGAGGAAGAGTTATATATTCCACTATCATTACTTAATTCATACCAAATGCCTTAAATAAGTGGCTTTATCTTCCTCTTGTGATTTTTTTTTGTATTTAGGAGATTTCTACGAATATGTCTAACGATGACAAGCCAGCAGGCCTCTGTGCTGAAGCATATCTAACAATGCAATCACAGTAATTTGAAAAAATAGCAAAAGACTACTTAGGGCTATAGATTCTCTGGGTGGCTTTGAATACAAATGCAAAACTGTTGTTAAATGTCACAATTAATGTATCTGAAGCCAGAAAGAAAAACCTGGCGCGGTAGGAAACATTTTAACTTTGAGCATCAAATATTAAAGTTAACTGAATCTAACAGCAAGGGAAACATGTTTGATAATTTCCAGATATAAGCCCAAACCTTTTCATCTTAATCAGAAACTTAATAAAAGGATGCAGCACCATCTGAATCCAAAGTACAGGCAACTTGGAGATACTATGGGTTTGGTGGGAGACCATCTCCAGAAAGCAGATATCACCATCAAGTGAGAAACAGGAATTTGGGGGTTTCCCAGCACATGTGAAATTGATGTTTGCATCATACTGTAGTCTGTTAGCTGTCTTCAAAAAAAAAAGTGTATCTTAATTAGAAAATAGTTTATTACTAAAAAATGCTGTCATCTGATATTTCAGTAAATTGTAATCTTTTGCCTGTAGGGGATCTTGCCTCTTGGCTGACGAGTCAGAGTGATAGTTACTGAAGTTGGGGTTGACTGTGGCTATTTCTTTTAAAAAGACAACACGTTTAATGCATGGATTAACTCTTTGGCGGCGATTTCTCTAAAGCATGTGGATGTATTTTACCTACCTTTCAAAACTGAATGGTTGAAAAAGATGTGGTATATTTACACAGTGGAATATTATTCATCAATCAAAGAAGAAAAACATGTCATTATCAGCAACATGGATGGAGCTAGACGGAATCAAGTTAGCGGAAATAAGCCAGAAAGATAAAGAAATGCAGGATGGTCTCATTTATATTAGGGATATAGGGAAAACAAACAAAAGAACAAGAAAAATTTTAAAGTGCCAACAGAACTGAAGCATAGAGCAAGAGAGGGGGAGAAGTGTAAAATCAGGGGAGGTGGAGGGTGCAACAGATTAAGATGTTTCATGGGTGATAAGGTGGTGGGAGAACCCAGGGGTAGAGAATGATGGGGGGGGGGGGAGAATACATATATACATGTACAATCAAATTAAAAAATTAAAATTAAAAATAAGTAAATAAACAAAAAAGGAAAAAAAAACAAAAGTGGAGTCAATCCCCTCAACTGCTACAATATTTTGAATCCTCTGTTCTCAATTCAACAATGTCACAGCATCTCACCAGCAATAGTCCACCTCAAGAAACGCTTTATTTTTCTGTTGTTGTTCAGCCTCTCTTCATCTACTAGCTTGAGCAGGAGATCACAGCAATTCAGTCACATCTTCAGGCTTCAATTCTAAGTAAGCTCTTGTTGTTTGCAACACACCTACAATTACTTCTTTACTAAAGCCTTAAATCCCTCAAAGTCACCTATGTGGGTTGTTACCAACTCCCTCAAAACTCTTGCTAGTGTTGATATTTTGACCTCCTTCCATGAATCATGAATATTTTCAGTGACTTTTGGAATGGTGAATTCTTCCATTGACTTTGCCCAGATCCAGGAGAAGACCATTATTCTCTGTTTCCTTACATTTCTGTTTTTTTGCATTGCTTTTCTCATTAAGTGGTTTATGAGATGATAGGATGTGGCTATGGAAGAATGTGATAAATGATATGGCATATCTGCTGGTTCCTTTGTTTATTTTCAGTCTTTCTCCAATAAAAATTAAGCCTCAGGTCGGGTGGGACATATTTTGACTTTTGGTTCAGGGTTTTATACCCAGGACCTAGAATAATGTTGTCTACTCCATAGACTTTCTGTCTTCTGGGGAGAGACAGAAATTAAACAAAAGAATGGGCAAATGTATTGTGTCATATATCATGTTATTGAATGATTTAAACTCTAAAGAAAGTAACTAAAACAGAAAAGGGAACAAAATAACAAAGTCTACACACACATACAAATAGTACCAACTTACTATATGCAAACCTACTTTTCCTAGTAATATATACCTTTAATATCATTTTATATCAGCTAATAGCTCTTGACAACATTATTTTTAATGATGTCTTAAGATTCCATTGCCTAGATGGAATATTGTTTAAATAATCAATTTGGCATTTAGACAGTTTCCCATTTTTCAGCTTTATTTAAAGTACATGATATCTAATATGCAGCCATGTGCTCCATGAGGCTTTTAAGCACTTGAACTATTGTTAAGTCAGAACTGACATGCTGTGATTGTAAGATACACAATATACTTGCAAGTTTTAGTACCAAAAAAGCATGTAAATATCTCACTAATTGTCCATTATATTTATTAAAAAATAATAGTATTTCAGAGCTATTGGATTAAGTAACAGCTGCTAAAATTAATTTCACTTTCTTTTTATTTTTTTAATGTGGCATCTAGAAAATTTAAAATTACACATGAGACTACCTTTGTGGCTCTCATTTATGCTTATCTTGAATCGTGCTCATCTAGACTCTTGGAGGAGGAAACTGAAATGTGATTAATTATTCATTACCTAGAGCTAACAAGCTATTCTTTCCGAAATCAACACAATCCAAGACTCCCAGCCTTTCATATTATAGTCTTAATTTATTTGATTTGAGGCTGCCTTCCAATTACCTTGAGGAAATAAGAATTTTTAGATTGCTACATATAGAAAACAGCCTCTGCATTTTCTGTGCCTTATCTGATCTTGTGTATCCTGTTAGGATACCCAACCTTCATGGAGTCTTCTTTGAAATGTCAGGATGCCCCTACGTTGATCTTGCAGGAAGAGGCATGGAGACAGACAGAAGGAGGAAACTCAGAACATGGGCTTAGGCAGGTAGTTGTGGAAAGTCTTACATTTCACCCATGAAAATGCTCTCCTATCAGAAACTCAAACATGCTCCCTCCCATGACCAAGGTTAGAGGAAGAGATGTCTATTACGGAGTCACAGCATACTATGAAGAAACTGCAGTTCACAGACTAGCCTGTGGTTCATATTATTCTTGAATAATAATACCTCTTTTCTCTTCCTTAAAACTATAGTAAGATCCAGTCAAATGCCATAGCGTATCTTAGGTCTACAGTCAGGTAGCAACAGAAGGATAAAATATCCAAGTATAAATAAAAGCACATACTCTTGTCTTTTATTTTTTCACTTAACTAGCATACAAATGTATGGCATTTCCACTACTATTTATTTTCCCAGTCATTTATTTGTAATGGTGTAATAATCCAATCTACAAAAAAAAAAAAAAAAACTAAAGTTTTGCATGTTCTCTACCAGTTTTCCAGCTAACCTTTCTTCTTCCCATCTTTCTATCTTTTCTACCTTTTTCCTTTCCTGCTTTTCTTCCTCCTGCCTTTCTGTCTTCCTTCCTGCTTGCCTTCCTCTTCCCTCTTTCCTTCCCTCCTTTCCTTTATTTGTAGATAACTCTGTAATAATGATTCTTAGGCATTATTCTGGCCTTAGGCACTATTCAGTGTCATAGGATGAGAGCACGTTCAAGGAAGGCTTTTGCTACATTTTACAAAATTGACCTTCAGAAGCATTGTTTATTCTGCCAATGACATTTCTAGATTCTTGTAATTTCAGGGCTTGCAAGAACCAGTGTGGTATCCATCCAAGTACTGTTTGTTCACCACTCAGCGTACCTGAAACCCATGATAAAAACTTGTTGACATCTGATTCACACTGAACACTCAGCACAGTGGAAATATGCAGGCTTGGGAAGCACTGTGAGCGGGGAAAGAATCTGAAGACATCCACTCATGAGTTGTGTCACTTTGGTAAAGATAATGTATCCCTCCTGAATCTCAACTTTCACAGGGGTGGTGCTGCTGCCTACCTCACAGGATGTAGTAATGTTTGAGTGAAATAACATGTGTAGGATACCGGGAAAGGAGTTTGTTCTTAATAAGTCAACTAGTCTACCTCCCACCTTCCACCACATTTCCCATCTCCAACCCTCCATTCCATCATATCTTCATCTATTCCCCACAAAAATGGTACCAACTGGTTCTCTGAACAGTTTGGGGATTCTAAGTTTGAATCATTTGAAGTTGAGCAGTTGAACAATCAGGGAAGAGAGTTCTCCTTTGTGTAATATCATCAGTTCCTCTCTGGCTAGAGGTGCTTAACTTGGTCCTCTGAGTTATCATCAGGTTTGGGACAAATAGCCTCACAAATGAAACTTCCCTTTGTTTGTTGTCGTTGTTGTTGTTTTCCCAAAAAGACTGCTTTGGAGAAATGCCCACTGAATTCTGTGGTCTCTGGATAACAATGGTGTAATGGCAAGAAGGTTCTAGCAAGGTAGCCATTTCTTTGCATTTGTAGTCATGTAATGGCTGAGTTCAAAATGAATTTGTGATTGTGTAGATATACCACAGTTTTCTGAGCCATTCGTCTACTCTGGAGCACTTCAGTTGTTTTTTTGTCTTGGCTATTGTAAATAGTGCTGCAATAAACACTGGAGTACAGGTTAAAAAAATGAATTTGTGTTTGGGGGAGTGGGAGGGTGGACAAATTTTATTCCACAGTCATCAGCTAAGTGTTTATTTGGTAAATGTTTGGATAAACTACTTTATTCATTTTCAACGTGTATATTACATGCAGCATGCCAGGTTCTGGAGCTGTACATCAGTGGTGAGTAAGGAAAACCCAACTCTGTTCTGAAAGAATGCATGGTCTCTGCCAGACATGGGTGGTAAATAATAGGCAGCAAATAAAAATGCCATAGAAGTCACTGTATCATATAAAATTATGATCAGAGCCACAGAGGAGGAGGAGGGCCTTGACTGTGCTTATCTGGGCTATGTAATCTAGGGAGGTGATATTTAAATCCGACTTCAGAGTCACTAGCAACAAAACAAATAATCATGATATGCTATATTTTCCAGAAATGGTGCATACTGTATGTCTGCCTCACATGCTCTTCTGAAACTGATACTGGGTGATATTGAGACACTAAAACCTATCCCCAGGACAGTGCCTAATACTAACCTATCACTGTCTGAGTTCTTCACCTGCTTGCACAACTGCAAGACCACCCAGGTTTGGGGAACAACAATAATGAGATTTAGTTAACAGACAGGGAAAAACAGAATCACTGAGGCCACAAGTCACCAGCTGTCTTACCCCAGTTATTGCCCAGTATTCTAAAGTCCTAAACAGAAGGTGTCCAAGATGGCATCTTCCCATCTTGTATTTGGAACAAGTATTCCCAATAAAAGACCAAGATGGCGTCTTCAACAGCTTTCACCTCCTCCCCCAACTTCCCCCACCTCTGGGAGTACTTAAGTTTCCAGCAAACTCCCCTCTTCCTGTTTCCAGGAAGTCTGCACTTCAGTTTTAATCAGTATTTACCTCTGGTCCAAACCCTAAGATGGCTGAACTCCTGGGGTGGGTGACCTATGGTATGGCCGAATCCCAAAACCGTTGTACTCTTGGGGTCTCTTGTGTAGCCCCTAATACATACCTTAGCATAGTCTCCACCCCCAGTGATTCTTTCTTGTCCTCAGGATGTCTCATCTGGCACTGCTTTTTTCTCACCTGTAACCCCCTGATCCCCCACTCCTGCTTTAGGGCACCACCTGTAACATCAGCCCTGCCTTCAGCTTTGCCTTACACCCTGGCTTGTAGAACCTGCCATTCTTCCATTGTCATTGTGTGTGTGTGTGTGTGTGTGTGTGCACGTGCGCGCTCTTCCCACCTCCCCAGCAAGGCTCTCTCACTTTCCCTTGCCCTGGAGCAAGCCCCTATATGCCTTGGCCCATAGAACACATTGGAAATGTGTTGTGTGACTTTTGAGGTAGGTCACAAAAAGTGAAATGGTCCCCAATTAGTCTTCTCCCTTGGGAGCTGGTCTTTGGATCTAGTCCCATGGAAAGACCTCTGTGTAGAAGAACTGAGGATCCCCTCAGCACTGGCTGAGTTGATAGCATCAGGCCAGGCAGAAGAAAGAAAAGGAGAGGTGAGGTCAGGTGTGGACTTGGTGGTGGGAAGAGGTTAGTGTTTGCCTAGGCCAATATGGAGAGTAGACAAGCCCTCCGAGGAGAGTAAAACTACATGATTAGCACAGATAGACAGGAGTTGGAGGAAAGGGGAGGTTGGCAGTTTGTGGTATTAGAGAGAGCAAGACAATTAGGAAAACATACTAAGATAATTGAACAACATGGAGATGGTCAGACATCATTGGACTGAACATATTTGCAATGGTATCAAGCTATGGGATTTTCTTCTGAATCCCTCTAAGGTTTGAGAGCAAGCACATAAAAGGCAGGGGTTAGAGAAAGGGTTTTGCAGAATTGTAAGATGGGAAAGACAGAGGAGTAAGGAAGGCACCCTAATTGTGTGATAATAGAGGCAAAGATGATCAAAGGAAGACAGAGAAAAATCTGGCAGGAAAAGAGATGGGTCAAAAGATGGGAAGGCACAGCTGGGGTGAATAAAAGCTTCCATGCATGAGTTCTGACTAGCAGAAGGAAGGGAGGTTGTGGCAGGAAAGTAGGGTTTTATATCAGGTAGGCATTAAGAACCACCGCATTATCCAAAGACCTCGTTCTTGCCCTCATCCATAAATTCCTGGTGACTCTCAACGCCAGGATAGTAGCCAACATGGAGCGGGGGGAAGTCGGCTCAGGGTCAGACAGAGCTGAGCTGGGAATAGTCATGGGAATAGTTATGGGAATAATGGGAGCCCCATAGCCACTTTCTGGGTAGATTTTTTTTTATCCACTTTCAGCCTCTGTTTCATCTCTCTTTATCAGTATCAAGGCAAATGCTATAAAAATTAAGTGACATATCTATAAACATGCATAGGTCTAGAGAGCTATTAATCTATACAATGCACATGTTGATATACATTCAGATATATATTTGGAGTATGTTTAGTTATGTCTGAAATAGATCTATAGCTTCCTCTCTGGTATTCTGGTATTTATATGCATCTTGTATTATAAAAAGGATAAATGTTAATATCTATTGATAGATATCGATTTACATATTTCATAGATAAGTAGACAACGTTCTCATCACGTAGCAGACACTCCACAAATGTTAACCCATCACACATGCATCCCACACACTCCGAATCACCCGCCTTTTTTCACACTTGAAAAAATAAGAACCAGCTGATTTAAATTAGAATCCTCCACCAGCGCTCATGCCTCAAGAATTGGTACTTTCAGAGCCTGGGAAGCCTTCGCAGTCTGCCGGGAGACAGAACCAGCAGTGTGAGGCTTTCCCAGCCACTTGGTTCGCCTCAAACAGATGCCCACAAACCTTTCATTCATGGACGTCTGGGCCCTGGGCTGGGGTAACAGGGCAGATTGGAAATAACCAGGTCTTTTATGCACTCAGACACTCAATAGAATTTCTGTTTTCTCTCTGGGAAGGCTTCTCGACTTTGCAACAGTAAGTAGATTTTCTAGAGGAATAGCGATTTAGGAATATATGGGCCCCCAGGTTTTAACAGTGGACATCAAAACTGGCCTCATTGTCATTTAATCACAACTCATGAGGCATCCAGGCACCTCTGCTTCAAATACCCTGTCACATCAGATCCTCCACAAATCTCCTGTGGGGCCCTGTAGCGGGCTGTGAGTGCAGGACTGGGCGTTGAGATGAGGGTCACCCGCTGGAGGCGGAGGAGAAAGTGGGCCATCCTTTTCTTCTCAAGCTTCAAAGAAAATTCTTTATTACAAAAACAACATGCAGGCAGGCCACGTGACCAGAAGTTTTACTGGAAGAAAACTTCACCCCTGAACTAAACACACCAAGAAAACAAAATTTTTTCAATGTGCCCTTCGCCATCCCTCATTTATGAAATATTTGTGATCAGAGCAGAAGAAAGAAACAAAACAAAAAACATGCAAGGCCAAGGCTGTGTGAGCTCCCCAGCCCGCACTCTCCCACCCTCTCGCCCAGCACATGCACCCGAATAAAGAGACGCCAAGCGTGGGATGCAGGCCCGTGCCCAGCCCACCTGCAGATGGCCCAGCTGAAGGCCCCCAACTCCCCATCAATCAGTGCTCCCCAACATTACCTCCTGTCTGTCCAGCCTCTTCTAGACACAAAGGAGGGGTGAGGAGGGGGGGTTAGGAAAGAGACAGTCAGCCCAGTCCTAACTCTCCAGAGACACTGCCATGGTAACAGGAAGGGGGGGCTAAGGGGAGGAGGGGAAAGGGCACCATTTCAGGGGGAGGCCAGGGCCCAAGTGGGGTCTCAGCCCATTTCTGGTGCACGGGATGCGTATGCCTCCTTTGTCCCTGGTGAATGGAGCCGCTGATCATCGACTCTGGGGCAGTTTCCCGAAAGTGTGTCGTGAGAACGAGGCAAGATGTTGATGGGCTAACAGGGGAAAAGCCCCGCAGCCAGATGAGTTGGGATGAGAAGATGAAAGAAAAACGAGCTGGTTTCTTTGTATCTGCAAGTCCGGAGCATTTCCCCAGCCAGGGGCAGTGGGGATCTTGTCAGGGCACTGCCTCCCTCTCTCCACACTGCCCAGGCTGGCGAGTCCCAGAAAGAGCCTCTTGAGGAGCAGCATCCGAGAATACACTCTGCAGTCGTCGCTGTCAGAGCTGGAGTAGTCACATACCAGCCTCCCCGGACGACTTCTTCCAGTCAGAGGAACAGCACACTGTCATCCTGCCGTGCTTGGAAAATAGCAGGACTGGAGGGCGGTGAGGGGCTAGACTGAGGGGGAAAGAAACAGGACCTGACGGAGACACACTGACAGACCCTCACCGGTGCTTCCTGCTCCGCGTTCACAAGGGAGTCCTGAGCCATCCTACGTTGCTTATCGATGGGGCAGCCTTCCAAGAAAGGCATCCTTCGGTGGTTTTGTCACTGCACAAACATCACAGTATAGCGTATTCAAGCCTGGGTAGCGTGGCCCAGTATGCACTAGGCTATCTATGGAGCAGTCATCTACGCCATCTCTTGTGGCAGGGCCCAGAACTGCAATAGCTTCTGTTGGACCCCAAGCCAAAGGTGGCCCCCAAAGAGAAGGTTCCACAACCCCATTCCACGCCCTTGTCCTAAGAGGCCACAGAAGCCCCAGCCTCTCCCAGTCTTTCTCTTTCAGAATTCCTTAGCCAACATCCATGGGAACCTGGGGAAAGACAACAAGAGAGCTGGAAGTTCAGCCTCCAAAGGCTTCCTGACACAGGGCTGTGAGTGGTGCAGGTAAAAATTCTGTTGGCGCCAAAATACCCTGGTGGGTGTGGGGTCTGAGAGAAAGACATGGAAGAAGTGAGTAGCGCCAAAAGGCAAATAACAGGAAGGAGCAAGGATAGGAGAGAGAGAAAAGTAAAGGAAGAAGACGAGAAGGGCCAACTGAGAGAACAGGCCCACGTGGCCTGGCTGGGGGAAATCCGCTGAAGAGTAAGCTGGAGATGGTGAGGAGCCATGGTGGCTGGCAGAAGAGTGGTCGGTGTGGAGAGTGTGGTACCGCAGCAAGGTGGCATAGTGAGCTGGTACCTGAAGATGGGCAGGGATTTGGAAAACTGATGTGTGCATCAGCAATTGTAGAAGAAGCTTGAAGAGCCTTGGAGAAGCGGAGCAGCTCGGAACACCGGAGAGAGAAGACAAAGAGAAGATGTTGGAGAAGGACTGGACTTTGCAGGGTGCCTGCCTCAGGTTTGGAGGCAAAGGGCACCATCTTGGACATGTGTTAGGGACTTTCGGACTAAACGGTACTTGCAGTAAAATAACTGCCACTTGTCACGTTGAAAACTGTTTATTTTTCCCTCTTGAATTCTCTTGTTAATAAAACCCTGTTGTTAGACTGATTTGTGACTTTGGCAACTGCTATGCACAGGTGACATAGATCTGGTAAAAAAAAAGATGGGTGGCACCGCATTGTAAAAGGTGTTTTTTTCCCCCCGTGGCTTGCTAGCTAGTGGCTCCTGCTCCTTTACGACCCGATTTCACTCCTAGGTCATTTCTGCTCTCCCTGCTCCTGCCCCTCCTCTCTCTTTTTCACACCCCACCATGCTTCCACCCTCCATCTGTGGTCACCAAGCTTGACTGCACATCAGAGCCATCTGAAGTTTATATAAAAAAAAAAAAAAAAACCACAGTCACTAAGTCTTATCCCAGAAAAATCAAATCAGCACCACTGGGGGTGAGTCAGGCATCAGTAATTTTTTTTTTTTTGACACTAGGTCTCACTATTTTTGCCCATGGAAGAGCAGGCTCACGTTACCCGGGGGAACCACAGACTCAAGCAATCCCCAGCCTCAGCTTCCCAGGTTGCTGAGATTACAGGTGCATGCCACCACGCCCAGCTATATTTTTGGAACTAGGTCTCACTGTGTTGCTCCAAGCAGGACTTGAACCACAATCCTTAGGCCCAGCTACTTCATAGTCTGAAGCTTATAGACACACGCCACCGTGCCCAGCAGGCATCGGTAATTTTGACGGTTCCTCAGATGACTCCAATCTGCAACATGGTCCAAGGATGCGATTCTCTCCTTGACAAACCTGGCCTCTCAGGGAGCAGGTTCCTTTCCACCTGGACCCCAAGTCATCCTTTATTATGAGCCAAATGTCTTTTCTCAAGAGTACCTGATCCTAGTTTACTGATCACTTTCTTTACCACCAAAGAATTTTCTAGAACCATCGTGGGGCTCCAACTTTAATTCATTTCCTCTGAGCAGTTCTACAGTCCCATCGATACATTTGGGAGCATGTCAGCCAGGCAGAGGATGCATTTGCTTCCAGGAGACTAACCACCATGCTCTTTGGCTTTCAATGAGTTTGGCCAATTTCCACGTTCTATTACAAACCCCATTTTCACCATCTTTGTGCCTAAACCTACTTTCCTGCTGGGAGTAACCACCCCACCCCTTTCTCAGAGCACTTTCCTTATTCAAGAAGCATAAATGCAGTAGATTCAATTCTCTGCAAGATTTTAGCCCATGAGGGGTTAGCACTCAAAGGGTTTGATTATTGGGATACACAGCTTGAAGAAAGTTTGGAAATTACTGTTTCAGATCATTATGATTACAAAATCTTGGTGCGCATGGAAAGTCAGTGGTCGAACTTGAAATGAGAAGTGAAATAGTGAAAGCAGGAAGTGTTGGTCAGGGTTTCAACAGCATCATTGAGAAACAGGGCATCCTGACTAGAAGAATGTTTTGCAGACAGGGTCGGGCATGGTTTGCATGCCTGTAAATGGCAGCCTAGGAAGCAGCGGCAGGGACCAGGGATCGCAGTTCAAGTCCTGCCCAGGGCAATGTAGTGAGACCTACTTCCAAAAGAATAGCTAGCTGGGTGTGGTGGCATGCCTGTAATCCCAGCTACATGGGAAGCTGAGGGTGGGGATTTCTTGAATCTATGGTACCCTGGGCAATGTGAATCTGCAGTTCCATGGGCAAAAATAGCAACACCTAGTCTCAAAAAATATATATATTTCACAGACATATCAAAGTGAGTCCAGCTTTTCTGGCTTCAACATCAGTTGCTTCAAGTTATCCACCATCATAAAGCCACCGGCACCCTTGCTTCTCACATAGACTTTCCTACAGGAAGACCATAGGCAATCGGGAGCCATCTCTGATTCCAGCTTTGTTGGGCAACATTGTAAATTCACAAATTACTTTCCTGGTTTATAGGCAATTTGGCGGCTTGGGTGAAAGATTTAAGGAAGTGATTTAAATGTGAGTCATGTCTCTGGAGTTGATCATCTCCAAGGGAACTTAAAACCCTGGACATTGCTGAAGTTCTGTCTTGGATGACATCATAGCACGGTCACTGCAAGATCCTTTCCAAGCCACTAGCCTCTCTCTATGGTATCACCTCCATACATGTAGAGTTTGCTTTGTAGAAATTAGACCAAGTAGAAAATAGACCGAGTTCTCTTAGTTTAGCCATGCTTTCAGGAAAAAAGAAGCAGGTCTCATTGTTAGGTGTATAGTGAAAGATTCCTAGACACTATGGAGCACACTCAAGATGATGATAGATGGACACAACCCAAATGTTCATCTTCAAACAAATGGATAAACAAGAGGTGGTATAGCCATGCTGGTATATTACTTGGCCATAGAAAGGAAATTCTGATCTATGCTACAATGTGGATCATCTTTGAAGATATTATAAGCCAAAGAAGTTACAAAAGACCACAAATGTCTATTTCCATAAATATTAACTGTTCATAAGAGGAAACTCTTTAAATACAGAAAACAGATCAGTGACTGCCACGGCTGAGAAAAGAGAGTACTTGGGAACAAGGTTGATGGTTAAGACATACAATACTTCTTTGGGGACGAAGAAAATGTTCTAAAAACGGTGATGGTTATCCTTACCGATGACTATACCAACATCCATTGAATGGCACATCTTAAATAAATGCATTGGTCTGTAAATTATATCTCAATAAAGCTCTTTTTGAAAGCTGAGGTATCGGATGAGATTTAGAATCACAGAATTTCAGACCTAGGGGATCTCACAGAATTTACAGATTTTATTTAATTCCATCATTGCAGAGGCAAGGGGACTTGACTGACTCCCTCTACACAGAATACTGGGTGGGCAATTCCTCTGTCATCCTCATCCATAAATCTGCCTATGAAGCATCTGTTGACCACCTTCTCCCAATGTCCTTTCCTTTGTCTCTTCTTGTCTCTCAAAACACCTTCTCCCAACTCAGAAAGTTTGAAATTGTCTTTCTGTGTGGCAAGAGATTGAATTTGTACACTGTACATTTTTTAACTCTTTGATCTATAGGAAAAAAGGTGTTGCTTGGTCTTCCAAGCTCTAGTACCAAATATTAAAAGAAAGATTTTGGAATTTAGAAAAAAAAAATTTTTTTTTCTCAAAGGCTCAGCTCTTGCAATTCAATGAATGGTTCCCCTAACTGCTATTGTCCACATAAACATGAGGAGTCTATTTTGAGGTCAAAACCTCAAGTTCAACTCTGTATTTGTCTTTACATTCTAATTCTGATCCTCCCTGAGGGGATATGGCTCTGGTTGCATATTTGGAAATAATGTATCACACACATACAGAGAGTACCATTTAGACATTTCAAAACTAGTTTTTAAATAAAGCTTTCTACTCTAACTTTCTATGATTCTATGACTTTGACCTAAGTGGACCTGAGTCTTCTTTACTCCAGTCTTTGCGGTGAAGCCCACCATCACACCATTCATTCTTCCTTTAAGTTCCTAGACAACACTTCTCTTTCCCCTCCTCTTTCCATTTTTTCAATATGTTTGTGTGATCACCTTCTAAAACCTCCTTCCCATGTGTTGTCAGCGATAGAAGAGAAAACCCACTGTCTTTGTATCACAGCCTAAAACAAGGCAATCCACTCTTTCAGATCTTTTGTTTTTGTCTTGAAGGTTCATGCATATGTTCTAGTCTCTTCCAAAACTGATGAGTTTTTTTTTAATTTTACAAATAAGTTTTAAAGCACCTATCAAATGTAGCTAGTTTGTGACTAAGAAAAGGCTTCCGTGGTATTATAAACCCTATTCTTGGAAAACGGAGAACTCTTTAAATTCACTATATTTATTTCACAAATGACACCTTACTAAAATCTGTTCTTTTTCCTAGATAATGGGGGGGTGCATCATTCATATTTATCACTTATCACATTGTCTGACTCACTGTACCTTCCATGTAAAGATTATCTGCCATCCTTTTGTTTGAGTACTGAGCTTATTCTCCCAATCTCCAGACACAATTCACCCACCGAGTGCAAGACTTACCTTAGTTCTGTATCTTCTAATAGGCTCTAGCAATGGCTGAGTGGTCCCTAGTATCAGGCACACATTTTAAAAAGATGATAAATGATTGTCAATACTAGATATTTTGCAACCACCCCAACCCAGGAAGGATCATCAGTGGTTTTAAAAGCTACAGAAGAATGTTGGGTTTCCCAGGCTTTTTAATAGTAAATGGGAACAGCCACTTGAATGTCTCTGAATTCCTGCTGTGCTCTCTCTCCTCTTCTGTGTCAAATTCTGTGCACTCACACCCCTTGCAGGCAGGCAAGGCAAGGTAGGGGTAGCGGGGCTGGGGGGGCAGGCAAGTTCCTCCAGCTCCCCCGTCCCCCCAAGGAATCTTCAGGCTCTTTCTCTGACCTCTCTCTGGTGTTCTTCCCTGGCATTCTCTCAGCTCCCCTGCCACCTCTCATCTCTTAGCAGTAGTGGTAATAGTGGTACTGCTCCCCCCAGCTCCTACCCCAGCTTCTAGGCTCAGGTGACGTACACCCACATGTGGGTTACAGAAAATAGATAAGAGACATGCCTCAGATAAAGGAACACCTTTATCTATTCTTGCCCATCTCCTGCACACTAGAGATGGTTCCTGGCAAGTCCCTTATCTGTGAGGGCAGCCCCCTACCCTCCTAGGAATGTTCCACTGGAGAGACATTCTCCTGAAAGATAAAGGTGTCTACTCCCGCTGATGTTTATCTGCTAGATAATGAATCCCCCCATCCTCCTAACCTATGTCTACCAACCATGGGATCTTGGTTTTACCTTCCCTACTACCACATTGTAACCGTTCCTTTACCAGGGCATTTGAGGGGGTTTAGAAACGCTAATAAACGACTCAGTCCTTGTTCACTCAGTTCTGACTCTGTCTTGGACCCTCTTTTCCATCCATTCTTCTTTTTCCCACCCACAGCTTCCAACACCCACACTCTTTGGGCCCAGGGGTGAAAACGCCTGTGCCCTGTGCCCCAGCTCCCAAGCACCTTTTACACTAACACAATCAAGGCTGCGGGTTGCACCAGGCCAGCCGCGCACAAAGCCCGAGCAAGTCCTCAGCCTACACTCAGTATGCGCTGCCAGCAGACCGCCAAGGCACAAAGCCACCCGTATCCAGGCTGCGGTGATAGGTGCACACGAAATTAATGTGGAAGATCAAGAGGCAGCCACTTGGAGCTGCAGCGCCGAGCTCCTCGGAAAACGGTGAGGAGTCAAAGCTGTTTTGCTCATTGTTCCGCAAAAGGACCAGCTTGTCAGCATTTCAGGTAACGATCCATTACGATTTAAGATGCAGTACAACATTTGCGGCTTTGTGGCCTAGCGCCGGGGTAGCGTTTGAGGAAGGGTAAAGCACCTCTAAGCCTTTCGGGTCTTCTGGCCCAAACCCTGGTAGGCTCTCCAGAGCAGGTGCCATTTTGTG
Source organism: Uropsilus gracilis (assembly GCA_004024945.1). Classification (NCBI taxonomy): domain Eukaryota; kingdom Metazoa; phylum Chordata; class Mammalia; order Eulipotyphla; family Talpidae; genus Uropsilus; species Uropsilus gracilis. The sequence goes on along the minus strand of PVHY01012393.1, from coordinate 533 downwards.
GCGATTTCAGAGACCAGATTTCCTCAGGCCTGTCGAGAAGCTACTCTTTCCCGCTACCCTTCCCGCACAGCAGCAAAACCCCTGAGGTGGCTGTTCTAGGGAGCAAAGTGCACGTCTTGGCTGGGTCCCCACCTCAGGCGCTCGCAGGTGTGTCAAGAAGAAGAAGCCAGAAGAAGAAAGTGTGCTTTAAACCCTTTCTAATGGTCAGCAGGATTCCTCTCCTGGCCATCGCAGGGAGGGGCCGGTGGCTGGCGAGCCATCACCCAGGGGTGGCTGTCAGCTCCTAAAGGCGCCCTGAGCTCCTTGGCATCTGCCCTCCCCGTCCCCCCGCCAGGTGGCAGCACTCTTCCCATCTCTGATTTCTCCCCAAGCTCAGTAGAGGGATTCACGGGGACTGGTCTGGCCCTGGAGAGGGCAGGCTCCCTTCTCCGAGCTGCAAGAGCCTTAGACCACAGGGCCTAAGCCAGCCTCTTACCGAGTCATGAATGGGGGAGCAGGTGTGTACATCAGGGCCTGGGAAGCCAGGGGTCCTC
>PVHY01012392.1:23275-44832 GCA_004024945.1 Uropsilus gracilis | reverse complement strand
CCCCCCCCCCCATCCCAGCCCTCCAGGGATCTTTGTGGTTTGATAATGTTGGGAGGAGTTGAGGTGGAACCATGGCTACCCCTGTGCTAGGTATGTACAGTGGAAGTGAGAGAGCTGGCCTGGGATTCCTGAACTTTTTTGAGTTGTCTATATAGATTCCAGTGTGAAAAAGAAAATCTTGTTTTCCTCTCCCAGTGGCCCCATGCCCAAAGAAATGAGTCTGAGGAGAAAGTGGAAACGGGTTGTTTTATGTTTAGATTATATTTGCTTAAATATTTATTTGTAGGGAATGGGGTACAGAAATAACTGACATCTAAATGCAAAAGTCTCAAGATGATGAAAGGGGACTGAGTTTCAGGGAGCTAAATCAGAGGTTGTGGACTTAACTTCTGGCTATAACTTAACAGCTTGAACTCCACCCCCTCCCTCCCCACTCCCCGGAAATGGGTGTAGGAGGCCCTTAACCCTTCTAGAGTGAAGCAAGGGGTCCACTCAAAATTGAGTTCTTGAAAATGTATTTCCACATGTGCTTTTTTTTTTTTTTTTTTTTTTCCCCCAGCACTCTGCTTACAGCCAGTTCTGGGTGATTAAAGGAGAGGGAAAAAAGAAAGAAACAAATGGTCCAAGATTTTCCTTCTGGGGAAAGAAAACAAAACCTCTATGTTCTGGGTCATTAGATAATGACTGAATTTTCTGTTCAAACTGGATTCCAAATGCCCCTAAATACCTCACATAGCAGCATTTTATAGAAAGTGGTGTATGGCCTGTATGAGAGAGGGGACTGCAATGGGGAGAAAGTGGGAAGTTGAGGAAGTCTTCTTTTCAAAAAGAAAGGAAAAAGTCACTGAACCCAGAAGTCCACAACAGTTGGTTTTAGGGTTTTCTTCCTGACCTTTTTGAAAAAATAAATCTAAGGATTGTTCTCAACCTATTAGAAGCATAAATTGTGAAATTACAGAAGGTTTCAGGCCCTCTTCCTTGCCTTGAGAATAGTTTCTTAAAAAGAATCACTCTCAAACAACAAGAGAGAGATTATCCATTTTTCTTAAGCCTTTCCCCCAGAAGAGTTCAGAGCTCATTTTCCTAGAATGCTGACCCTTAAGGATAAGGGGAAGAGTCAAAGGTACTGACTAGAGTTCATATACTCAAATGAAACAAGACTTCCTAAAGATTAAACCCCAATGCCTCTGGTTCCAAAGAAGAACTCTGGTTGTAGCTACTGAGAAGTGATTAAAGAGGGGAGCGAAAGGGGTGAACTTAAACAGGAGATGGAGACTTTGGGTTATTTTGTTTGTTTGTTTGTTTGTTTGTTTGTTTTAGTGCTCCAGACCAGTTAAGTTTTCAGAAGTAGTTTTAAAAATATATTTACGTGTGTGTCTGTGGTGGAGGCTTTACTTTCTCTGCAGGCATGATCTTTGGTTCAGTGTCTCCTGAGAGCTGAGGGCAGGTATTCACTGGAGTCTCTAGGCTGAAATTCCACTTCTCTAAAGTATCTTCCAAGCCTTAGTCTTTTGTATTAGACCCTGGGGACAGCTCTTTGTTCCTCCTTGGGGTGAGCCTGGCTCTCAGACTTGCACATGGCAATACTTGAATATCTCCACGTCGGGATATTAAAGATGGATATTCCTGCATTATTCGCATCATTGTTTCTATGACAAAAAGCACAGAGTTCATACATAGTCAAGACGTCTTTTTTCTGACGCCCTCACGTTGAGAAGCTGAAAAGGTATTTTACTGAAGTTCGGCTAAATTACAGAATCAGGTTCATCCAGAGGACAAATTTTCTATTCGATTAGCTGTATTTCAGCCGGGAGGACTGACCTCTAAACCCTTAACCTTTTGGACTCTGACTACCCTTCTCTTCTTTTTTTCCTCTAACGTGGAGAGCTGTCTTTGGACACAGCAATTGAAAAGAAACGTTATCCTTAGGCAAGTTGGAAAGTTGCTGAGATGCTTTCCTAAACCCCAAATCTGTGAATACGCAAATCCTCTTCTTGGGTGGGTGGAAGTATCTGTTCGCAACATCCAATGACCGTATATATTGCAGGTTATTACAGAGAATTCCCTCCTTCCCAGAGGTTCAGGTTGCTCACCCCAGCTTCAGACCAAATGCCAAAGCTACTTAACTGCCTTCACCCATGCCCCAGAGGAAAGCCAAGGGAGGTGTTTTCAGGATGAAAACCTAGACTTCTCAAACTTAGCCCCACTAAGTTTGGAAAGTAACTTAACTGAGACACAACTTCTTTGTTTATAACTCTCAGTTCTTCTCAGCTTCCAGGGATTGTCTTTTGAAATGTTAATGAAGCTTGGTTGGCCCAGAGGGCAGCCTTCCACCACCCTAGGTCCCCATCAGACGCTAGTGTCCATTTGGGCCCACAGCAGTGGGGCAGGGAAGAAGCAACCCCCCCCCCCCCCACACACACACACCACCTAGTGCAGGGAAGGAAATGAGTTTCCATCTGGGAACGTGCTCTGGAGAAAGCTAAATATAGAATGGTTCCGTGTCCATTTGCTTTTGTTTCCAATTCCCCCAAATATGAGCCAGAAGTGTTTGTTTTGGTGGTGTTTTTTTTTTTTTTTTTTAAACCTGTGTTGGGGTTGTGACTGGGGGGTGGTGGGGAGCTGAGTGTTTGCTGAGGACATTGCTCCTTAGACTCCCAGCTCACTCTGTCCATGGCAGCCTTTTGTTGGGAGATGATATTGTCAGTCAGCCCCATGGTGTCTGTTCACACGAGATGCTTTTTTAAATAGAATTGACCGATGTTCTACTGCCACTGATTAAAGTATTATTTATACTAATTGTTGCTTGTAGTTTTGATGTAATTCATTGATCTATATTTGAAATAATAAAAGGTGTAGCGAAATCTCCCTCCTGTTTGGTGCCTCTGCAGAAGCATTCTTTACTAAGTTTCCCCAAAACCAACATGCAATATGAACCATGTGTTTTATTTTCTGCTTTGTGCCTCGTGGGTAAAGGTTAAACTGTGCAAGGCTTCGCAGTTCTATCATTGCCCCCTCTCCCTTGTAGACATACTCCTGATTTGGCCACCATATTTTCTGAGCATCGGGAAGCCTGGAGTTGGATTCAGGCTGTAGGGCTACTTGGTATTAGTTTTGGAAAGGAAAATAACATCCCAGGCTAATAGAAGGCTCCAGGTTGACTCTGTGTGCACCCCCACCAGCACCAAACCTTTCAGTCTTTGCGGTGCACTGGGTGAGAGGCCTTCCCATACTCCAACTCTGGAAGAGTGTTTGGTGCTGAGTTCCAGGCCAAGCTTGGACAGGCCATCCACCCCTCCTACATGGCCCTCAGGTCCACCAGCTCAGGCTTTTACTTTCTGGTGCCGGCTCAGTCCCACTGGGGTCTCCAGCACCTGCCCCTTCTTTCTCCAACACCCCTCCACCCTCCAGACCACAATAAACACTCCCCTTTATAAGAAGTGCCCCGTGCTATTTTTATCGAGAGGGCATTTTCACATCTTGGCCTGGCCTTGCAAAGGGGGCCAAGACAGGAGTCCCGAAATAGATGGGGGAAGGGGGGGGGCTACTTGCTGGAGACAGGAAATGAGCAGAATGCATAAACTCAGACATGTGTCCTTAATATATGGAAGGACTCGGCTCAGACGCGTGGACATGTGTATTTATAAGTGCGCAGACAGAAGTTTAAATATTCAGACAGATTTTATGATTGTCCTCTGCCTGTCTTCTGCTTAATGGCTCCTCCCGTGCCCACCAATACATCAATACCGTTGTGTGTATTGAATCACCGGCAGGGATGAGGAGGAAGCGAGTCCATAGCCGAGCCCGCTTGAGTACAGTACAGTAAATCCCGACCCTCGGCAGACGGCGCTTCCCGCCTGCCTGCCCGCCATGTTGGGGAGCCCTCCCTGCCCCCCGCGCTGGGCTGGGCGGCCGGGGCTCGCCGGCTGCCGGGGGAGGGCCTTTCATAACCCGGAGAATTTTCAAAGTGCGAGGAAGATGATAAGAATAGATTTCTACAAGTCCCGACCACGTGATTGGCGAAATAATTAATTCAGCACGTCCCTTAAGAAACACGGAGTCGTCATTAATCTGCCACGCAAAGGGCTCTCTCCGACTTGGAAAGTGCAGGCATCCCAAGACTATCTCGCCCGCCGAGGGGGGCCCCGCGCGGCGCCCCCAACCCTCCATCCCAACCCCGCGGCGGTGGGCGCGGGAGAGCGCGGGGCGGCAGGTAAATATTTTGGCGACTTTTATTTCTTCGGATTTCAATCCTTAATGAACTTAGCTGTCAGGGCTGCTGACAGATCGTTCTCTTGGCTTCCTCATTTGGAACCGCGCGCCGGCGAGAAGTTGTTAGTGGCTTGGACGGTGACCTGAGGTTCAGCAAAGCTTTGCACTTATGAAAAATGACCGAGAGCGGCCGTGTGCGCGCGTGTGTGTGTGTGAGTGTGTGTGAGTGTGCGTGCGAGTGCGTGCGTGTGAGGGAGAGAGAGAGAGGTGAGGGGCAAGGGTGCGAGGGGCGAGGGTGCGCTTGGGCTGCTTGGAGACAACAGGAGTTGCAAAAAAAAAAAAAAAAAAAAACCCACCCGCCCGGCTGGGGGACGCGCCTGGCGCACGCGGGCTGAGGTTGCCCGGTCGCCTGTGTCTACCGGGAACAATGGTCGCTGTCACGGCATCTGCCGCCTATTCTTAAACCGGTGAGAAAAGGCTCCGGCCCTCTTTTCAAGCAAGGGTCGTAAATTTTTCTTTGCGTCATAATAGCAGGCTATAAAATCCAGCTGAAATTTTACCCCAGGCAGGTTTTAACCAACAGATAATTATTTACGAGTTGCTTCTCCCAGTCCCCTCCCGCCTCACCCAAGCGCTCTCTGCTGCTTCTGTCACCCCAGCCAGGAGTTGCCCTTCTTTCCCGTTATTTCTCTATTTCTCATCTCGGAGGAAGCTCTAAAATGAAGGCAGGGAGAGGAAGTCCCTGGCGGCAGAGTGGGAGACGCTGGGCGAGGGGGCGCCTGGGGAAGGGATGTGCGGGAGAGGCCAGGGCAAGCGGTAGAGGCGCGCTCTCCGGCCTTCTTCCGGCTCAGCCTCGCTTTCCCCTCTCAACTCGGGGAGACTCGAGGTTCCGGAGACACCCCTTTGGCCCCTCACTCCGCCTCTGGGCTGGGGCAGCCGCGATCCGGTCTAGCTCGCAATTCCGGCCGCTGTGGGACTTGATTCTCCCCGTCCTCTTGCAGGCTCTGAGGATGGTTTCTTGGGGCGAGCTGGGGCAGACTGTGTGCGGTGCTTGTTTTGGGATTGTGTGAGTGTGTGTGTGTGTTTTGATTTCTTTTTTGGTGTGTATATATTTCCCCGTCAGGACAGAGACAAAGTTTCCTCCGTTATGAATTATACATTCAAACAATAACACATTAATTCAATTATTCAAAGATGACAAATGTTTATGTGCTTTGCAAGTGACTCCTGCGCAGATTTCGGCGCTTTCTCTGAGCAGCTTGCGTTTTTCTCAATGAGAATTGGCTCTCCTCCCAACCCCAACCCCACCCACTCTGAACCACCCCCCCCCAACAATCCCCTGGTAGGCCTAGGAAGGAACCCACAAAAAAGCCTCTCCAGCGCCACTGGTAGCCCCACAGCCAACAGTCTCCCAAGGCCGGGGCTTGGCGGGCACCGGTCCGGGCTATTTTATCAGTGTGACAATTGCCCGGGTTGGTGTGATAAATCATCGTAAGTAATTCCTGAAAGGGTGCGAGGCTGTTGGGGGCCGGGCGAGGACTGTAAATCTTTCCGGTTTATTGCTCTATGAACATATGCTCCGATTGAAGAAGGCTTAGATCCTTTCCTGGAGACAAATTCCCGCAAAGCAGCCCCCCTCTTTGACTGGAGATTAACACTTGCTGCAGGGGCGGCTGCTGGGTTCCTGGCAGGAGTCTGGGGGTGGGGTGCTTCGGGTGGGGGTGCATTGGGGGTACCCACAGTCTGGCTCCAAACGGCACCCAAGTGGGCCTCCAGCCAGGCCCGGTCAGGTGAACAAAAGGAGGGGCTTGTTGAGCTGGAGGCTTGAGCCTGTGACCTGTCCTCTGGGACTTTTGCGTGCCTCTGGAGTGGAGATGCAGAGGACTTTACCCCTTCCACCCCAGCCCTTCCGAGGTTGCCTGGCACAGTTGCCTTCACCTTTCCCAGACCTTGCAAGCTTCCACCGGGCATCTGTTCCGCGCCGGATGCCTCTGAAAAGCAGAGCTGGCCATGAGAGCAAGACTTCCTGCACGGGGTGGCCACCCCAGCGTGGTGCGAGGGTCCCGGGTTCGGACAGGACTGGGGGAGGGCCCTGTGGGCTTGTCAGATGCCCAAGAGCTGGAAGCAGCCACTGAACTGGCCAAGAGTTTAACTCCTCTTTCCACGCGAAGAACTGATTTCCTAAAATTCTGTCCAACCACTCGGAGAGCGTGCTGGGGACCTGTCCTGATTTAATATCTTTAAAACGGAAGCTCTCTCACCCCCCCCCCCCAAATAAGTTCAGCCGGGACCGAACCTGACTGAGCCACCCCTCACCCCTCGCCTTCTTAGAGACGCCGCGGGAAGCGGGAAGCGGTGGCCTCGCTGTCCCCGGGCCCGCGGGATCCTCTGACCCTGCCCGGATCCCGAGGCTCACAGGTTTCCACAGAGGCTCGGTGCAACTAGGCGGCTCCAGGCCGCGCAGGATCCAGGTGGATGTGCGAGATGCAGAGAGGGGAGACCGCTTTGGATTCTGGCCCGCGGCTTAGGCGCCTTTTCCGGCTATCGGAGTGGCAGCTGGTCTGCTATGTCCCGGGAATAAGCCAAAGGACCAAGCGGTGGCGGCGGCGGCGGCAACGGCAGTGGCGGTGGCGGTGGTGGCGGCGGCGGCGGTGGGGGTCTCCTCTGTGTGAACATTCTGGGCTGCGAGTTGAAGGCTCCCACCTTAGGGCTGACACCGACTCGGCCCTAACGCAATCCCCCCGCCCCGGAAGCAGGAGATCAGCGAAGTCTCCGAGGCGGCGCCTTACCCGGCGCGTGCCGCCGGGGGACCCGAGGCAGCCGCAGAGCTAGGAAGCCCTGGGCCTCTGCTACTCAACAGCCGCTTCGGGAGACGCCGCTAAGGTGGCCTCTAACACACCCAGTCCCCGGCCCAGTCTGCTGGCAGGCTGGGCCAGGGTCAGAGGTCGTGGGGGGAAGAGTTTCGGGGACCCCATGCCACTAGCATGACCGAGGTTGCCTTGATCCGGGGCTTCGAACCGGGGTCTTTCCTTTCGCCCCCCGCACCCACCTCTGCCCGCTGCAGGGAAGGGACCTTCCGGCCCCTCCTCCCAGCCCCCAGGCCTGGCTGCGCTCCGGGGCTGTTTGGCGTGAAAGTTTCAGCCTCGATCAGTACAAGCTTCCCTGGGGGTCACGTGAACAAATATGCTAGCATTTGAAGGCAGCGTCTGTATTTCCCGACTACGAGGGGGTTTCCGGGGCTCTCTCCAAATCCGTTCTGGGCCACATTCCGAAAGCAAAACAAACCCCAAGCCTTGGGGGGCCAGGGAGGGCTGGGCAGGAACCCAGGAGTGGGTGGGGGCGCGGGTGGCCGCCGCTCTGGGCCTGGGAGCCGACAGGCGGGCGGGTGGACCGACAGGCGCGCAGCGCAGGCGAAGCCAGCTCGGGGACAACGAACTCCGTTCCTCCTGCGTTTATTGGTAGTTGAACCTCAGCCTGGTTCCGTTCTACCGGGAATTCCGTGTGCTCGGTATATGGCCGCGTCTGCGAGCGCGCAAGACCAGGGTTGGGACAGTGTTGTCTGCAGACAAAGGGGGAAGGCTAGCTCTGCCCCCCACTGGCGCCCACTCTGAGGCTGAGGACACCAGGTTTATGATAAATTGGGATCCAGGTAAGCAATTGCATGACAAAATGGGAATCTTTGGGCACCGAGCTGCTTGCTGCCCTGAGCGGGATACTAAATAGGATGCATTTTGCGTAATCTGTGATCTTGATTATTGCCAATTGGCGAGGCAGCCCGCCTAGACCTAGATACACTTCTCCATATACATCGAGGACGGTGATTAATCGTAACGGAGGTGCGTTTTGTGGGGATGCTCCCCGCCTACCCAAAGGTTAGGAGGACACACTTCGACCTCGCCAGGCTTGGAGGGTGGCCGGTGGCCTTGGGTGGTGGTAGGAGGAGATGGCAGTTGGAGGAGAGGGTCCGGGGAGACGACTGGGGGCTGGTGGAAGCATCTGGAGGGGCGAATGTACAGTTATGGAAATGGATTGAAAAATGAAATGAATAAAAAGAAACTTTTTTTTTTTTACACTGTCACTACCAAAGTAAGATGGAACATCGTATTAATTCTGTGTCTTGAGCTGCGGGGCCTGGGCGCAGGCAGGTTGATTTATATGTATTTAAAATAAACTCTGTGGCCCGCCAGCTCCCTGCATTGTTCTGGGAGCTCTCTCCAATTATGCATGCCTTTATCTCTGGATGTGGGCTTAATTTTTTTTTTCTTGGAAGATTAAAATGCTACTCTAGCTTCTTCTCTCGAATTCAATAGAACCCCCAAGCTACCCAGAAGAGTTTGGGAAGCCCTACCACACCCACGTCTCTATTTCGGAGTTTTTACTGCAATAGTGACCAAAGGGGGGGGGGAGGGGTTAGGGCTTCTGGGTCCTTCTCAGATAACGCAGAATGAACACTAAACCGTATTTTGGCTGCCTTTTGCCATCCTGCTTTTTGTTTACCGCATCCTCTAGCCCTTAGCTGGAGAAGTGAACAACTCAACCTGGGTCTCTCCCGGGCCAAAGACGGAGGAGTAAGCGACTTCATGAGTCTGAGTGAGCGAGCGGCTCCCCGCTCAAGGGAACGCCACAGAGTCGCCGGCCGACAGGGCCTCTGTGGGGAAGGGACCCCGGAAAACAAGGAAGATTCCTTTGGAGTCGTTGGGAAGGGGTCCCCGTAGGAAAGGGACCCCCTTGCAGGGCCTGCGCCGTTAAAGGGGAGCAGTGAAGTTGTTTTGTCAATCTCCTGTGCCTGGCGCCTTCAGAACTTAAAGTCACTGGACATTTTTCTTGCTCGCTGCCTTGGAGCTGCGCGCCTGCCAACTTAGTCAGCTGAATCCAATTACCGCGAGCAGCATTTCATTTGGCCCCATGGAGCACTCACTTATAACTTCCCCGAAAATTTCAATAATCCGCACCAAGGCTTCCTACCCTAAAGACTTTTCCCTGGGTACTGGTGGGGGATGGGGTGGAGGGCCACGTCTGCCAGAGACCAGCTCTTCCCTGACACCTCGAAGAGGGGGTTCCCTCCGCTCCCCCAGTTTCTGGCTGTGGAAAGGGTACTTGAGCTGGTGGTGGCCCTGAGCCAGCCGGCTTAAACCTACCATTCCAGGCAAGCAGAAGACGGAATTGGACCGGTAGCTGGGAGGCTGGTGGGCCCGGGAGGGAGCCGGAGAGCGGGCTTGGGGGGTGGGGGGACTCTGGGCCACCCAACTTTGGCCAAGGGGGTCCTCTTTCCTTTCACCTCCCCTAAGCCTCCAGAGCCCAGAACGCGGAGCACACGCGCAAGCCCAGGCGCAAACTTACCCCGTTCCTCCCGCGGTTGAGAAAACAAAGTCTACCTAAAGGCGTTGGGGGATCACAGTTGTGGGTGGCCCTCTGAATTTAGCCCTTCTTCTGAAGGGAAGCTCCTACTTCTAAGGACCCTTTTCAAAAAAAAAAAATAATAATAAAATAATCAAGCGGCAACAGTTGACGTCCGCCCACGTGAATGTATCGTATAAATCGGCTTCGGGGCTATCGGGTCCCTCCAGAGGGCCCGGGTACATCGCGCCTCCACCGCGCAGCCCTCGGGACCCGCCCAGCGCAACGGCCCCCCTGGGTCTGGGCCGGCTGGGAAGCTGAAGCCCAGGAGCGACGGTAGAAGCCCTACCGGGCCGGGATCTCTCCGAGGCGCTTCTGTTGGGTGTTCATTAAGGGGTGAGTTATTGCCGCGTAAGCCAAAGGTCACTTCAAAGGCTTATGGCTGCGCGCTCTGGTCTTTAGAAGGGCCCGGAACGCTTTGTGTGGGGCTTTCCCTGGCGCGGTTTAGTGTTTGCAAACTACTGAGTCGACAAATTGCACAGGGCAGATGCAAGAGGGGGGGATTGTGTCTCTCCTTTCACCTGACCGGGGGCGGGCACCCGCTGAGCGCCGGCGGTGGTGGGCAGCTTGGTCTGGTTTGGGGTAGGGGCGGAATATTTGTTTCGTAGGCGATTTGTAGTCAGATCCTGACCGAGGCGTGGGCAGTCAGGCCAGAAGTGTGTTGGTTATTTACTGAAAAGAAACTCAAGGGAAACCTTGGGACATAATGTGCAAACCAGCAAGTAGCGCCCAGCTTCCCCTTCACTGAGGCTCTGGGGGCAGCTTCTGACTACAATCCAGGCAGACCCGTCCACACAGCCACCCTCCTTTTCTGGTGCCCTAGGCAGCCGCCTCCTTCCTACTTCAGTACTTCCCAGGCCCTCTGCTCCTCCGATTTGGGTTTAGCTTCGGGTGGGTACTGTGGCCCCGGGATCATTTAAAGCTTTGTCGAAGCAGGAGAGTCCCAGGTGTCCCCCCTGCCTCTGACCCACTTGGCCCATCCCTTGGCTGGAAGGTCCAGCCTTCCCTCCTCTGCTCTTCCCCTTCCCCCATCCAGCCAAGGATTTTGGTGTTACAGGCCACTCATTCCCCGGAGTCACTACAGTCCCCTTTCTGCCCAGGAGAAGGCTTGCGGAATGGCAGTGGGCACCAGGTACAACAGTCACCTTGATTATGACACCCTTAGAAGAAGTAAAGCTCTCAACTTGTGTTGGTAAGAAAGAAGCGGCTGCCACTGAGAGTTTCCATTTTGTTCCAGATCCGGCCTCAACAGAATATCAAAAGGAATACGAGGACCCTACCAAAAAAAAAAAAAAGTTAGAGACAAAATTCGAGAACACACACTTGTGGTGAGTGGAGCGATTTTAAGAAATAAAAATTTCCACCACATCTCCATCTGTCCTGCAAGTCGAGGTAGCCATGTCAGGATTCATGCATCAAGACATAAAACAAAGGGCGGCTTTGAAGTGGATCACCTCAGTGTGAACTGTGGCGCGTTACATGATAACCGATCATCAGCCTTCAAATTTATGGCACTTTAATGGGGTGAGCCCAGTGCCTTAAATGCAGAGTGTATTATGTATTGAGTTATCTGGGCCAAATAAGAGTGATGTAGAAGGCGCGTCAAGGGCTTCTTACAGGGCAGAAGAGGCTCAGGCTGAGACCAGGAGAACTTGGGCCGAAAGCTGCCCAGTTCTGAAGTAACGAGAGCCCCTTCGGAACAAACCCGGAAAGGAGTAGCAAAACCAAGAGGGAGGGAGGAATCCTTCGGTTTCGGTGATCCGACTTCAGCAAGGATCCTGTCTTCCAGAAAGAGATCGGTGGCCTTGCGAAGCCCTGGGAGCGGACCGGAGGCCAACTGGAAACCTAAGGAAAAAAAAAAAAAAAAACAACTCAGTAACAGAAGCAATTAGCACTCCAATCGCCTCCCCCATCTCTTTCAACTAGCGCGGGCTGACGCTACCCTTCGGCGATTTACAAGGATTGCGGCGCCAGTCACGGCCTGGCAGCGGTCGCCTTCCCCTTCCCCAGGCCCCTGGGTCTTTCCCCGACCTCGGCGGGCGAGTGAGTGCCTGGTCGGCCTCCGCGCGTCGGGCGAGCTCCGGGCGTCCCGAGGCCTCCGCGGGCAGCAGCGCTTCGGCCCCGGCGAGGCTGTGTGAGTCTCGTCCCACGTCCGGCCGCCGAGCGGAGCAGCTCCTAGGGTCGCGCCGACCACTTTATATAATCCCCCTGCTCGCAGGGTGCGGGGCCGGGAAAAGTGCGGAGTCGGGAATTCTTTTGCTGCGCTTCCTCCTACGCGGAGCCTGTTTTCCACTTCTGAAAAGTGCCGGGCCTTGGGAAGTGTTTTTCTTTTCTTTCCTTGCCGGAGCGTTTACTGCCGCCGTGCTCGAAGTCATAAATTTTGTTACAAACCACAATGACAGGTGCATTGATATGCACCGTGAGAGCTCCAGCTGCTTAATAACCCCGTCCCCTGGCCGCTGTGAGCGCCTTTTATTTATTCGGTATCATATTAGGTATTGATCCCGGGCAGAATTAAGTGCAGTGAGCAAGTATCAGTGCTAGGCTGCTCCAGAGGCGCGGCGGGTGCAGCGGGCAGCGCGGCCTGGGACCCGCCGGTGGTTGCTCGGAGGCCGCCTTCCTTCCGACCGAGGGCCGTTTGGCTCTGTATTCACCGTCTGCTGTTGGATCTCCGAGTTGAGTTGGGCAAACTTCTTAGGATCGCGAGGAAGGGTTAGCCAGACCCCATTTGGCGCCCCTACCTCAGGAGGGGCCTAGGATGGCGCCAGCGGGGTTTTGGGGTGACTGTTCGGGCAGGTTCCCCAGCTGGGGGGGTAGAGGGAAGAAGATGAGAGAGCAAAGGGCAACGGAGGACTTCGAAGGCCGCCCCTCCCCCCCCACCACCAGGGCTAGTCTTTACCCGGAGGCATTTGGGTCCCAGAGCCCAAAGGAGCAGCAGTACCAAAGGGCGAGAAAAGAAAGCCTTAAAAAAAAGGGGGGGGGGGAGGGGGTGATCAAAAAGATGAGCCACTGAACAGTTGACCATTGTCCAAGTGATTTATGACCCATTCCTGCTTTTTAAGTTCAAGCAGAGTTCACAAGGAGTAGGAATTTCTGGAAAGAAATAAGCTTTTTTAAAAAACGAATTTTGTAAGATTTCCAGGTTCTGTTTTAGAAGAGGTGACTTCTTTGGGGCACAATGTTTCTGGGGTGGGTGCTGCAAAGCTTCCCAGCTTCTAGGGAAATGGGCGTTGGGATGGTGGGTCATCACTGAATGGGCCTTGAAATTCCTGAAGACAATGAAAACAGAGGCAGGAGAAAAAGACTGGTTACTCATGAAGCTACCCCATAGTTGCACTTTTGAGGCCTCTACCCTGAATTTTTAAAAAGGGAATAAACATACTATAGGAACAAATGTGTTTAGAACCATCTATTTCAATAACTGGTCAGATCTTAAAGAAGCTATTTTAACGTTAATTGGTCTGTGTATCAGGATAAACTTGATGAACCTGAGAGGCAAAAAGAGGGTGTTTTGCTTCTGTGGTTCTAAATAAAATGATGAAAGCAGCAGTTTTGGTGATCTGAGTATCAAATATGGCCATTTGGGCATGCAGCAAGCCCAGGGATTAATTCTGGAAGCAGGATCCCAGAAAGGTGTAGAAACTTGACCAAACCCAGGGTACCTAGTCGTTTGGCCTAGGAACAAACACATGTAGAGATCAGTCTCAGGATGAGGCAGCGAATGATAGATGAAATTTATGAATTGAAAGCTATTAAATTAGGTAGGTTAGGTAGATATCCTAGCTGCATATATTTAAGAACAAATAGTAGACATGATTTCTAGAACATAGCATCCTCGTGTTCTATTTATTATCCCATTTGAGAAAGGTCTGCCTATTATCAGAAAAGTGGAATAACCACTTCTATTTTAAAACAAAATGGGCAACAGTATTACCAAACAAAGGCTAATATGAAGATTTAAAAAAAAATAAATTATTGGGTTAGGCTCTTCGTTGAAAATGGAGAGGAAGTGAGTGAATGGAAAAGTAGTTTTGGTACAAGTGGTCAAACCTGTTAGTCACATACTTTATGTAGATAACGTGGTCCATCATGATCATGATGGAAATTTTGGAAAAGGAAAGTTGCCTCAAAGACAAAAATCAAGAATTAAGACTAGGGAGCTGATCTATGAGTTTTCTTTATCAAGCAAACAAAAGTGGTTGAATACCTTAGTTATACTTTAACTCCTTAGGAGCCTTTCAGAAGGGGGTGGCTAATGAAGAGGGAAACCCCCATCAGGAATCAGGCACTACAAAGGAGGTTGATTTTTTTCTTAGTGTTTTTCTTCTTCTAATTCTGAATCCATTCATCATGCCATGAGAGGCTCTCTAATTGGTTGTGGGTAGGGTGGGAGGTGGGGTGCGATGGATGATCCAGAGCAGAGGTCAATAATAATATCTATTTATATAATAGATGCAGGATAAAGTGATAACGTTATAACAGAAAGCATTCTCCATTCACTCATCTTCCCTGGTCTCCACTGGGATCCATTTAAAAGTAGTGGGAGATAAAGTTAAAGAGTATAGACAAATGTAGGTGAAAAGTAACATTTTCTAGCCTAGAGATAGGTCTGAGACTCTTTAAGTCCTTCTCTTGGCTTTTATCTTCTAGTAGATTCCACAGTGCTGATCCACAGAGCTAAGTGGGCTGATTCTCACCCTGTCACAGGAAAGTGGACTGTCTGGGTCTCCATGAAAGATGCTGTGATTTTAAAACCAGGTGGGAAGATATTTGTTTATTTTGCATTCTAGCCATTCTGAGTGTGTTACAAAGCTTTCTTTTGCCCATCAAAATTCTGGGATGATCCAGTGATTGACTGATTGAACTATCCACTCATTCACTCATTCAACAGGCATTTATTACACTTACTACATGGGCACACTTACTACTTGGGACACACTACTTGTGTGTTAGGAATATATGGAAGAAAAAGACAGTCCCTGCCTACAAGGAGCTCAGAGTCTAGAGAATCAACCATTAAGATAGATGAGGCCCTAAGTGTTTTTTCATGAAGTTTCAAAGGCTAAATTGACAGTCTTGGAGAAAATTTTATCTGTGCAGGGAGCTGGAAGTTAAGTCCCTTCCCTTGAATGGGGTTGAACTAAAGAGAAGAAGTGGTCTTATGTCTATGGAAAATTCTCGCTGACTTTTCCAAGAGTTGCAGTAAGTTCCTAAAATTCCAGATCCCCACAGTTTGAAGTGTCTCGGTTAATCCTTTGTTGTCTGGCAGTCCCACTGACAGTCCTTCGGGACCTCTCACTTTTCTTCTCCTCAGGTGACCTGGAGCTGGGGGCTGCCCCAGCTCTCTCAGGATCCCACAGACATTGAAGGTGGTGGTGAAGGACACAGCGTTGGTCAATGTTATTTGAGCAGGGTCAACAGGCCCTGGAGCTTCCTGAGTACACGATGCAGAAGGCCGCTTACTATGAAAACCCAGGACTCTTTGGAGGCTACGGCTATAGCAAAGCCACTGACACCTATGGCTACAGCACCCCCCATCAGCCTTACCCACCCCCTGCTGCTGCCAACTCTCTGGATGCTGATTACCCAGGGTCTGCCTGCTCCATCCAGAGCTCTGCACCTCTTAGAGCCCCAACCCACAAGGGGGCTGAACTCAATGGAAGCTGCATGAGACCTGGCACTGGGAACAGCCAGGGAGGTGGTGGTGGCAGCCAGCCTCCTGGGCTGAACTCAGAGCAGCAGCCACCACAGCCCCCTCCTCCACCACCTACCTTACCCCCCTCCTCACCTACCAACCCTGGAGGTGCAGTGCAAGTCAAGAAGGCCAAGGGTGGGCCCAATGCTTCTGGCTCCTCAGCTACCATCAGTAAGCAGATCTTCCCATGGATGAAAGAGTCCCGGCAGAACTCCAAGCAGAAGACCAACTGTGCCACTGCAGGTAGCTTTGCGAGGGGCTCATCTCTGGTCTAACTCTTCTCCAGACTGACCTGAGTAAATGGTCCAAGGCTAGAAGTGAAGTTTTAGAGGCTATATACCTAAGCACCTACATCCTTTCTTTTTAGTGTCCCTGGTTGGGGTTGTATTTCCGGTGGTGACAGGGTGCTCACTTCCACTCAAGGTTGCTAGTGCCATTGCTGGACAAGTCTCATAGTTGTTAATAATCAGCTCTTCTTTATATTAAAAGCTCTTCTTTTAATTAATTAATTAATATTTATATTAATGAGTGTTAGGCGATTATATAGCTCTTTCTTCTACTGACCTGGGCTGCTGGTCCAAACTCAGCACCTTCTTCTACACAATAGCTCTTCAAAACTTGAGGCTAAGCGATTAACCTATAATATATGAATCCCATAGCCTTGAGTGCAGAAGCATGGAAGTCTATGGAAGGGTATGTTTGAAACAAACTAAGTGCTGCCTGCATTATCTAGTTTTCTGAAGAACCCTTTGAGATAGGTAGATGATAACAGATAAGAAAACCTATTTTACAGATAAGAAAACTGTTAGAGATGATAAGTGACTTGCCCAAGATCACAAACTATAGCAGGGAACACTTGATTCCATCCAGTACCTGGAAGGTATAACCATGGAACTGGACATAGTTTACTCTGTCCCAAATCTAGCCCCCCTCTCCCCAGCAAATCCATAAGGGGTGGGACATGTCCCAGGGCAAGAGGATGTACTCTAAAACAGGAGTAGCTGTGGTTTTCTCTCCCTGGACAGGGGGACAGGGAAACCAGAGATCTGTAGGCATATTCAGGGTATGTGTAGGATGGTGGGTATGAATAGGAGCTACGAGACCTGGCCTCGCTCTGTTCAGCCTGCTTACATCTTAAAGATTTCTGTCCTATTTAATATGGTTTATCTTTAGGTCGGTGAACTCACTCCTGGTTCAGGGAGAGTTTGAGGCTTGGGGTGTAGCTAAATTATTAGCAAGTCTCTGGTTTGCCTGATTCTCTCTGGGGCTGCTGCTCCCTAGGGGGAATGTGTCTTCCAGCCTGTAAGCTTCTCCTACCCCTCCTTCCTCAGCTGTAGGCCCAGGCCCTCCCTCCCAGGAGAAATCCATTTGTCTTCCCAGGGAGGGAGTGGACAAGCTGCTGAGAGGTGGCAGGGGTGGTGGAAGCCAGTTTGGAGACTGCTGCTCCTAGCACAGCAGTACTCAAAAATGCCCCCAGTCTGGTCTTGGGGCCCCTGACATTCCAGGGGCGGTATTTTTATGGTTTATTGTCTACTTGTGTTTGGGTGCAGAATCCTGGGGTGCAGCTGGGCTGGAGTCAGGTGCCAAGATCTGAACCCTTACTGCAGGCTTCCTGGGGTGCTTTGCTCAGGACCCAGTCCCTGAGCAAGACAGGCTACCTCCACCCCAGCAACAGAAGCTGGGAGGAGGGAATCTGGAGGGAGCCCTTACCAGCTGCTACTAGTCTCTCATTAAACTCCTCCATGGCCTTTGGGACGGGATGATGGACTAGGCTGGAGCGGAGGAGAGGGCGGGCAGAGTGAATCGGACCTCAGAAGGCAGATGAGGGTTTCAGGTGCCACTGATAGGTAGGCCTGGGACCAGTGATTTCCTTGTCGGAATCTCACCGCACCCCCCCCCACCCCCAGTCCAGTCTGAATTAAGGTGCGAGAAGGAGTAGAGGAAGAGAGTCAGGAAAGCACCCCTCTCTGGCCCGGGGTGTCCCCACTTCTCCCTTTTAGCATTACCTCTCTCTTTCTCTGCCCAGGAGAGAGCTGCGAGGACAAGAGCCCGCCAGGCCCAGCGTCCAAGCGGGTGCGCACGGCGTACACGAGCGCGCAGCTGGTGGAGCTGGAGAAGGAATTCCACTTCAACCGCTACTTGTGCCGGCCACGCCGCGTGGAGATGGCCAACCTGCTGAACCTCACCGAGCGCCAGATCAAGATCTGGTTCCAGAACCGGCGCATGAAGTATAAGAAGGACCAGAAGGCCAAAGGCATCCTGCACTCGCCGGCCGGTCAGTCCCCGGAGCGCAGCCCGCCGCTCGGCGGCGCCGCGGGCCACGTGGCCTATTCCGGCCAGCTGCAGCCCGTGCCCGGCCTGGCCTACGACGCGCCCTCGCCGCCCGCCTTCGCCAAATCTCAGCCCAACATGTACGGCCTGGCCGCCTACACGGCGCCGCTCAGCAGCTGCCTGCCGCAGCAGAAGCGCTACGCGGCGCCCGAGTTTGAGCCCCACCCCATGGCGAGCAACGGCGGCGGCTTCGCCAGCGCCAATCTGCAGGGCAGCCCGGTGTACGTGGGGGGCAACTTCGTCGACTCCATGGCACCCGCATCCGGGCCGGTTTTCAACCTGGGCCACCTTTCGCACCCATCTTCGGCCAGCGTGGACTACAGTTGCGCGGCACAGATTCCCGGCAATCACCACCATGGACCCTGCGACCCTCATCCTACCTACACAGATCTCTCGGCTCACCACTCCTCTCAGGGACGCCTACCCGAGGCCCCCAAACTGACGCATCTGTAGCAGCCGCCATCAGCCCGAACTCGCGGCGAAATTACCTCTTGCTTTGGTGGCGGGGTGGCGGGCGGGGCCCGCGGGGCAGCTCAGTAACCCCCCCCCCCTTTGCTCTGGCTCGGTCGCTGCCTCCCGGGCCTCGGGCCAAGAGCTGCCGAGGGAGGCCCAGGCAACTGGGCCTCCCCTCGGGGCGCGCTCTCCTTTGGGTGACTCGCCATAAATCAGCCGCAAAGATCCTCCTCTGTAAACCTGACAGTGCCATATACTGCGGACCGAGGGACTCTAATCTGATAGTGGTGTCCCGAAGGTAAGTCTGAGACCCACCGGCTGCGCGCCCTGCGGAGGGACCAGAGCCCGGAGAGCCCCAGGCCTGGTCCCGGTCTAGCTTAGTTGCGGAGACCTTAATTTATATGCTCCTTCCCTTCCCGTAAGGATTGCATCGGACTCAAAGATCTGTATTTATTATTTGAAGCGAGTCATTTCGTTTCCCTGATTATTTATCCTCGTCTTAATGTATTTATGTGTATATTCGTAGAATTCTCCAGCCGAGCTTAGGAATGCACTCCCAGGCCGCGGGGGCCACATTTCACCTCTTTAGTCCCCTTGGTCTGAACTAGTCGAGAGAGTAGTTTTGAACAGTTGTAATCGTGGCTGGTGTTTGTAGTTGATGTAAAGGATTAAGACCGCAAATTGTCCTTCCTGGGTAGAGTCAGGCGGCCCCGTGGCGTGGCACGACACCGGTACTCATTTCTCAACAGCCGCAGCCCTTGCCACTCGACACAGTTTATTGATTTCAAATTGTCTGGTACTCTTTGAACAAATATTTAGAATAAAAAAATTTCTCAGTCGGAAGTGTATCTGTGTTAATCACGAGTAGATGACTGCCCTTATTGCACAATCCCGGGGAAGGTCCCCAAATAAGCTGACTCTTTAAAATAGACGTATTTCATTTCTTTGGAATCCAGTACACAAGGAGTTGGTTCTGGGGACACCTTTACATTTCAACTATTGACATGGGGGGAGGGAGGGATCTGAGGATGCAAACCTAGAAATGTTCTGGGCGGGAGGATTTGAATAGGGTTTTCTGCTGCTGCTCCTACTTTCCTATTTCTACTGCCCTTTTTCTAGACCCAAATCGACTTTTTAAAGATTGTATTTACATGGAGACACCAGAGCTCACTTTTCTGCATTAAGTAATAAAATATAAGCTTTGAAAGAAAACTGACAATCAAAGAAAAGACACAAGTGGAGCTATGAAAAAGCCAAGGTGCAGGAAAAGAAATGATCATTTGGAGAAAGCACCTAAGTTCCCCCCTCCCCCCCCAGGAAATGCTGTCACAACTTTCCCTTTTATGGTGGCCAGTGGTTAATTTCTAAAGAAAACAAACGTTCCCCACGCTGTAAAGTAATAAAAGTTTCATTAGTGGAACATAACAAATATAAACACACCTTGTTTACTCCTGTTTCTTCGAGCAAAATGGGCAAAAATGTCTTCAAGGATTTATAACCATTTTGTGAATACAGCGTGGATTTACTTAGGGGTGGAGAACTTACACCCACTTCTCTGAGAGGAGGTACTTGGAAACGCCTTCAGATGAGCTTTGGTTCTTTTGTATTTCAGCAAAGTCGGCCCACGCATCTCTATTTGATTTGACAAATACTACTACTCCTACTACATCCCTGGTGACACGAGGTGAAATTTCTATTGTGTGGAAATAATTTAACTTCTAATCTGGTGAAACAACAATCGTTTCTATTTGGATGTTTGTGTTTCCCTAAATAATGGCTCGAAATAACATTTAGTTTCCTTGTTTCTTTGTGCTGTTTTTAAAATGGCATGTCAAATTGGGGGGAGGGAAGGGAAGGGCCTTTCGCTAAATTTCACTTAATTCAAGCAGGTTTAAAGTATACATATTGTAGAAGTGTATCAACAGAATAAATGACTTGAACTGAAGACATAGTTTACCCACTCTCAAGGCTTAAAATTGTTTTCTATGAAATTTGCATCCATAGGCAGAATTTGTAATTGTCTTGTAAGAAATTATTTTTTAAGCTACCAGGGAAATCAAAGAAGCTCTTGCTGCCTTGCAGGGATTACACCTTTCTTAACTGGCTAAATATTAAATAGATGAATTGTCAAGCTGTTTAGATTCAGCCCGATTTTCCCTCAACTCCTCTTCCTACCATAAATAATAATAAAAATACATAATGCATCATGGCTCCAGGCGTTTTCCAGCGCGGTGTGTTACCGCAGGAGTATGTGCTGAGTCTGCGGGTGTCTGCAAGGCCCCAAGTGTCATCTGCGGCTTAGGGTTTCATGGATTAGACTTTAAACGGTGTCTAGCCCGGCTGACATCAGCTTCCTCTCGCATCAGGCTCCACAGAAGTGCGGGTTTAGGGGCTTCCTTTCCAGGCAGCCGCAGCCGCCTAGGGACACCCTTCTCCCGTGGCATGGGGGCAGTTCGCTTGGGACAAAACAACGGCTTTCTCACACCTCCCGAGAAGGATTACGGAGACTTCAGATTGGTTCGGATGGGTTCCTGCCATTGGCTTGAATGCCAAGTGATGAGCACACTCCGAAGCTCCGCGCCCGAGACGGGGGGGGGGGGGGGGGGGGGGGGGGGGGGGGGGGGGGGGGGGGGGGGGGGGCGGTGGCGTGTCAGGGGAGTGCGCGTTCCCGCGCGGCCGGCGGCCAGGCGAGAGTGGGGGCCCGCGGCACAGCCGTTTAAAACTTCATAAATTATAAACCGGTCGCCTTGGCCTTCACCATAAATTCCCCTTTGAGCCTGCAATTAGTGGTAGGAAGCACCGGAGTCTAAACACAACCAAACGCCCTCTGTAGCGGCCGACCGCCCGAGGTTGCAAACCTTTATTTCCCAGTGCCAGCCCCTCCCCACCCCGAGGTTTGCACACGCTGTCGCTTCCTCCCCCGCCACAGCCGGCGCTACGCACTAGGCTGGGTTCCCGCTAGGCGAGGGAAGGTCACAATAGCTGCTCTATCAGCGGAGGCGCCCGCCTCCTCCCTCCCGGGTCTCTGAGACGCAGAGCCAGAGGAGGGTGGGGGAGGGGAACCCTGGCCGGCAATGGCTTCTTGGGTCCAGGCCGCTCCTCCCGGGGAGGATCTGCAGCGGGAAGGGACGCGTTGCAGAGGAAGGAAACCCTCATCCTACCTAGCCCGCGACTTTTTCTCGGGACTGAGAGCCGGGGGCAAAGGGAAGCGCACCCAGGCCGCGAGGCAGCGGGCCCCCCACCGCTGGGTGCTGGGTTAAGGGCTCGGGAACAGCCGGGTATTCCGGGAGTGGCTGCGCCTTTGTGTGAGCAGCTTCACCACCCCTCTGGAGTGGGGGAGGCCACACAAAGGCAGGGCTGGAATGACGCCCGGAGGTAGGGAAGGGTCCGTCCTGTGGCGGGCAGGCGTTCTGTCTCTGGGGTGTGTACCTCCTCGTTTGTCCAAGGGGAAGAAATAGCTCTTGGACTC